>LQRL01057034.1:0-14464 GCA_001703475.1 Hydroides elegans
TGTTATTTTTTTAAACAAAATATTCAAATATTTTTTCGGGTGTCAAATATTATGGAAACTATTGGTTATTAAATAGAAGTTATAAAATCCAATAGCAATGTAATAGTTTGAAGGATATAAACTTTGACATTTTGTGGTAATTGTAACCGGAAAGGCCTTTTGTCCGCCGGAAAGGCATTTTTGTCTGCCGGAAAGGCAGTTTAATAAGGTTTTTGTTAAAGTTGGTCAACATTTCCATCGAATTCGGAATTCAAACTTTCAGGATATAATCTTAAAATAAAGAACTTAATATTTGTGGGAGCATTCGAATGGAATTGAAGTTTGAACCTTTTTAAGAGTTGATCGAAAATTTTCCTTTATATAAACTCTTTAAAAACACGTGACCGGAAGCAAACACTAGATTTAGAATTGGGTAATCGTGAAAGGGTGCATGAGTATAATCTGGGGTCAGAATTATAACCTGATTTCCAGACCAAACTAAAAAAATGGTTTCTTTATCTTTGAAAATATCGCGTTCGTCAATAAAATTACACGCATGTTCATATAAAATATTTTGATCTGTGTTTCATAAACAAAAAAGTTGTAGATATAATAACTTTAATAACTGTATATGAAAATTAAGAATGTGTAGAAATTCATTATTGTCTTGTTTTTATATGATATTTTCCGAGTTTTTGATATATTTTAGGTTTAGATCAGCGATCGTCTTTCAATTAAGAATCATGCAACTGCTAAAGACCGGTACTATGTTTCATGCACTTCATAACATTAAACTATCCTTCAACTTCAATGCACAACATGTTGAACAAAAAATATAAATAAAGTGGGTCACGCTATAAATATATCTTCTCGCACCACATTTTACGTCAATTGCCATTCAGCTACGTTTGACAACCGATATTGAAAAATCAAACGCATAGATTTTTCATGCGTCCTCGAATGTCGCCAAATTAATTCATCTGGAATATTTTAGCTCGTTTCGAGTAAAAATATTTATTCATGCATTCAGATTTATCGTAGAAAATATTGTAATACAACAAATAGTTTGAACCGAAATTCTTTTTGTGTGTGTGTGTGTAAATTTATATAGCCTTTATAAACCATGTTTGTAAGATACCAAGGATTTGTTTGACATATTAAACTTCAAAATTGAACATATACTAAGAATACACAGTAGAGGTTCACTTTCAAGTGACAAAAAAGAAGCATTTCATAGTATATAAAACTTTGAAATTTAATTTGATACAATGAGAGCGATGTTTTATTTTTAGAGAAATAATAATATACATATGCCAAATATAATTATTTGCTTAACCTGAAATAAGAAGTGAAAAATTATAATCTTATCACATGTTTCTTAAGTTGTTCAGCATGCATTTGAAACCTTGACTAATCATGTAGATTTTGTGTTAAATAGAAATATAGAAGTAGAAATATCAAAACTACATTATAATGAATGTCAATTATATATTAGAATATATGGCAAAATATAACAGAAAGCGAAATGCAATTTTCATTACCTAGTTAATACTATTAATGCGCGAAATCATCATAATATATTTTCTGAAATCGTCTAAATTATAGAGATGCTAAAAATATGGCTATCTAATATTCTATAATTAATAAAAACAACTATCATTAAAAAATCCTTATTTTTAGCTTTAATTTTATTGAGATTTTGTATAATGAAAAGAAAATCATATAAATAACAACATTATACCCTGTCCGAATTATCACTGCATTCTGCCAATAAATATGTTTCTTACCAAAATGAATATTTCGACACATGTCTCAAATCTTCTTACATGTTATCAAAAATGCATTATACGGAACATTTTCAAAATGAATATATCAATTTTTGGAGGAGCGTTACATTCAGAGCCTATTTAGACATATATTTATTTATTCTCACCATGGTCAATTTTAATGGCAGCGATGTATATAAGACTTTGTTATTCTAGAGCAGCCTCGCATTAGTGCTTTATTTCACGAAGAGGGCTTTCTCGATGACCACGATGCCTGATGCTCTCTCGATGGAGCTAAGGAGATGTGTGATAATCAGAATGCTTTATTCTCGAAGGGTAATATACCTACTATCGTATTCATTTTGAATAATATTACCTTTATTTTGATAAAAGACGTTTATGTGATGCATAGAACCATATTTCAAAATGCTTACACGGCATTATAGTTGAAATATGATACTTCGTATATCACTTTCAAAAAATCACTCTAACCCGATAAATTGATTATCGAATATGTAAAACACGTTTAGTAATATAACACTTTATATTAAATGACAAATCTTTTCTGTCTAGCTAATTCAACTTTTTTATGTTTCTTATATATCCAGAGAGTATTCATATCTCTAATTATAACACGATATTCAAACAGGCGTCCTATCTCGATTGTTGTAAGCGCGTTAATATTAAACCAACCATAACGCCTTGTCGTGTTCAATCAACTATGTATATGAAAATATTGAAATGATATTTTTTCTCTTACATTTATCGAAGACTTATACTACTTACCCTTCATTGCATTGTCTAACCTGTTTCACTATATACAGACATTAATATTATAAACACTCATCTATACATATCATAGTAAAATGATTCGAATGCAAGACAATTCGATACAAAGTAGGCAAAATTTAAGGACACACACATTAAAACATTTAATATGTCTATAATATTAAATGTGGCTAGAGCGATAAACTCATATACAATTCTCTACAATAACGTTATTTTAATCAGAAATATGCTCAAATCTGGCTGGTTTCAACCGAATAATCAAATGATTATCTAGTTTTATACAGTTGACATAGTTCCTGTGAATGTGTACAATACCCTATCGTTTATTATCATTAAAGAATGGCGCCGTTATGTTTTTTAACTGGATATAGAAAGACCACTATTTCAAATCGCACAAGTATAACCTACACGATAACTTGCTTTAAAAACAGTAAAACTCAATCATACAATCTTCTTGTTTTCCATTTTAAATGGATAGTCATCGTTTATGTGTCTGCTCTCACATAGTCACATCATGCAGCATTTACCTTCAAACCAATATTAAATCTTTATAACATATTAAAAACGCTCTAAACATTGAAATATATAGAAAAACAACGTTTAAAAATATTTATCAATATAGCTATTATTCAAATTCATCAAATGTTTTTTAAGGAAAGTCCGAACCTCAAAGCCTCGTAATTTGATGCCAGTCTTTGAATCTTCTGCAACCATTACGAGGTTGTATCGAGAAATTATCATGTATCATGAGCTCTACCACTGAACTACGGTTTCTACTTCTAATTTCTTAATTATAAGAAATGTTTATCATGTTTTTAAAAGAAATATATTTTATATTCAACGTATTTACGTTCGGAATCTGTTGTTGGTCTAATTTCTCTGTTCTCAAGTATGCTACGGATCATCTCCTCAAAGGCCTAGTAAAAGTATAAATCGAAATAATGATAATCGTTCATGCATATGTAAATATATATACATATATAAATACAATAACATATTAATATATTTGAATATGCTTTAGAATATGTATAATTAGAATAAGAATCTCTATTCAAAACGAATTTAGAATACTCCACCCACTATTGTGAAAGAATATCGAAAGTAGAAAGAGAATGTTAAACAATAGGATTTCGGAATAAATATGGTATAGCTGAAATTAGTGTACATTGGTATACAGGTTGATAGACCAATAGGCTGACAGCTAGGCAGGTTTACAGATAATTAGATAGACTAGAACCCACTTACGTTTTTGCGATATGCGTAATTAAGTTATATTGTATTACGCACGACAAACACGTGGCAGACACAACGAAAAATCATAAAATAATATTGCTTTATTACACTGAAACATGTGCTGCTGTACCGTTACCTGACGATTTGTTGACAGGAAACCTTTCGCCACACAGGGAAATTTAATGGGCCACACCCCTTCATTATTGTTAGCTATATTTTACTCTTGTGAAATTGTATATCTTAGCGTATGAATGTATAATGAGTGTTGTCTTAATATGTTATGTCAGTCAAGATATTATTTTGATTCCAGATATTTTTTTGATTGTGAATTTAATAATTGAGCCGATATTTAATTACCCTTTCAATCTCTTTGTCATCCTTGGGTATATCAATATAAATATCCCTGATTGTTGTTTTGCGATGCACGTCAATGAATCGCGCCATTTCTTCAAAAAAAGCTTCTACGATTCGGGAACAAGGGAAATTTGTTTTTCCACCAGGTCTTCCGGGAAAAATTATAGATGAATACATATCTTTATCAGCTCTGTGAAGACTTGCAGAGATAACTCCTCGTAAACTCTATCACAAGGACGTTGGTTTATTATCATTGAATAACGTCGACAAACAAAGTAACAGTAGAAAAATATCAATTGGTAAAACCTTGCAAAATGTATTACGAAGAACGTTATAAGATATATTCAGATTTTCGATTACATAACTAGGCTACTGAATTTCAAATCAACATTTGTTTCATACATAATATATATACAGCTAATCTGTGCCAATATATGCAAAAAAAGTACGATAACTAGAAGCAATCATATTTCCGATAGATAAAATAACAAACAAAAGCGACAGCTTTCAAAATTGCTTACCGTATTCATAGAGCGCATACGCATGTCCAAAAGTTTGTTATAAAAAATTGAAACCATCGGGCTTGCAACAACACTTGCAACAACCGACAAAACCTTCGGTTTTTCAGGAAGTAGGCCATTAAAAGTGGTTTTGTTACTGTCCTTGCTGCTTTGTGCCACCACAATATCGCCATAATCATACTAAGGATGCAAAAAAATGATTTCAAAGGCATAATGCTTGCAGAAAGCTGTACATTTTATTCTTATAAAAAATAAGATCTTTTGGTGAAAATGAGCTTTGATAGAGTTTGAGAAGAAAATCTATACTAAACAAGTATTGATTTATATACGACTTTACCTTCTGAAATTCCTCATCGTCACTATTCGCAACCGTCAAACAAACATCGACCTATTGACAGTTTTATGGCACTTAACAATCTTTTCATCCTTTAATGTGGTATCTCATGTGTAGTATAGTAGATCATTGTCAAAGCATATGTTATAATCAAAATGTTAGTCATATTATCATCGTCGTGAAAATGTGAGCTATTTTATAAGTTTTCTCCTTATGTTTAAATGAATATTTGAAACTACATGATGTTTATTTATATCATTAATGTATCACTTAAAATAAGCGAGAATGAATATTGTGCAAATGAAATGCTCATTATTCGTTAGATATGTTAGAATTCACTTTTTAAATATCAATCAATATGAATTATTTTTATTAAGAAAATTAATTTTTGAATGTAGCATTTAATACTAATAATTAGAAAACATTTTAGTTAATGATATTTGAGCATCCATGGTTATGTTGCTTATTATCTTTAAGCTCTTAATATCGAAAACATTGAACATCTTATTTAAGAATACCTGGCTATCAAAGTGGTGATTGGTCACAGTAACTCGGACTCCATTCCTCACAAGGAGAGCTCCTCCAACAACAAATTGTTCTCCCTTTTCCGGAGACACCGTAGTCCAAAACGGCCTATATGAGTATATCATATAAAAATAATAAGAAATAATGACATTTGCAGTGTTTTAAAATAATTAATGTAACATTCTAATCTACTAAATATACGATTCTGTTGCAGAATCCTACGAAAGCTCTTATTTAGAGCTAGTGATATAAATTAAAAACAGATAGTTACCCATATAGCATCTGCAGTGTTTCCTTTACTTGCGGTACATGCTTCTCTATATCTGCCACAATAGTTTGAAGTGTTGAATTGTTTTCTCCAATAACTTCCTTGCATATTTGAATAAATTGGACGATAGGATGGGCATCTTTCATAGCGGTAACTTCATCCAGGTCAGTATTTGAATACTTTTCGACAAGCATCATTTGAATGAATTGATTTGCATGGTCTTCCGAATCAATCATGAACATATTTAAGTTTCCATGCAATGAACACCAGGTATACTTGAGAAATAGTGCCAAGCCTTTTGGAAAGGAGAAGCAAGACGAATGATTTTGAATCAATTCCCAGATACCACAAAAACCTCTTTCAAAATCTGTACCGCGATCAATGATGGCATAATTATGTTGAAGACTCTCTTTCCATTCATCAATGCTATTTGCAGTTGGTGATCCACCCTGTTTCAAAACGCGGATCAATATTTTGGACAATTTGCTTCTATCGAATTCATCGGTGAGCTCGCGTTTTGCTAAGTTACAGTCAAATTCTAAGGAGACATCTGCTTTACAGCCTAGGGCGTTGAATCCCGCTGTGAAATTGCTCTTAACTGCGCTTAGGACCATATCTTCAGCTTTTTCGTCTTTATCCCTGGAATGACATTCATATGATCCACTCTGTACATAGACACCACCAAGATGCAAAATGCCCCTGTTGATATGAGTACCGTACCTTTTAAACAGTTCCTGTGCAGAGTTAGTGATGAATTTGAGGCTCTCGTTGGATGGTGTTTTTGAGGTAAGTGATTCCTCAATGGCTTTTAGATCTCTCAGAACACTGTCTTCTAGCTTCATATGTTCCTGATTTAAACGAATGGCATGAGTTGGAATGAGTAAAAACATATGTTTTGAAATAAAAACATTTTCATTGGTTTGCCTTGTAGAAGCTGTCGCCTTTGTCTTGTGTGAAGCAGACCCTTCGGCATTAATCATCTGTGACCAACCCTTGCCAGCCACTTTAGCTGCAAGTGAGACACCCATTGATGCCAAAGACGTGCTAAAAGCATTTTGTTGGTCCTTCGAATCAATCTCAAGTGTATCCTGCTTTACCTCAAGGCTTGGATCCAATAGTTTAATTTCCGTCGGACACTTAATCACCTGGTCAGTATCAGCGCTTAGAGTAGAGGCATCTTCAGTTACATAAATACCACAAAGCGCTTTTCCTGCAGATACCCTGGACAGAAGATCATTCGTTGATTGCATGTCTGCTATTCTACAGGAACGGATTAGCCTATTGAATTTCAAACAAACTAATCAATGTCATTTACAGACATTCTAACGTTTAACAAGACCGAGCTTAGTACTTTACTGCTTTTAATATGAAATCACACCAGTCATAGATACCTAACACCCGGGTAGATTAAAATTAAAGTCTACATTTACCTATAAAAATCTCAAAAAATGTATAGCTTTTTAAGCTCTCAGCTTCATATTTGAATTATTTATGCTTAAATCATTTAACTTGTACAGCACCAGTGACTATATAAAACGATTTGCTTTTACCTTGTATATCGAATGTTTTATATGCAATCACGAACATTTAGACTATAACAAGTATACTTTACGTTTGAAATGGATAATCTTTAACGAAAAACTGTTCTTATCAGATAAAGGTACGTTTAATAAATACATATGTTTCAATGTATATGACATATTAACACACACAAACAATGATGACTATTTCTTACCAATATTAGAACAAATATAAGTAAAATATAATCTAAATATCCACCAAAGCTTGAATAATAATCTTTAAAATTTTTACTGAGATAAAATAATCTAACTCTATAAAATAAACAACATTCAAATAACAGTACGCAACTATGCGCTAATAAGTACTTAATGGCATACTTCATGATAAAAGTCAAGAGGATAATGATTTATAAAAAGAATGCGCTATCGACAATTATTATCGATTTGCGAGGCACTGCAGTATGTTAACATTGTTTACAGGGCAATTTTTAATGGTTTGCGGGATTCAAATGAAAACAGCGGGCAAAAAGTAACATTTGAGCCCGCTAAATTGGTTTTCAAATGAAAACGGCCCGCTTGCTTTTTTCAAATTATATGTTTTTCCCATAAATGCTATAATTTTTATTTTCTACGGCGTTTCACTTTATTATTATTTGATATTTGATAAACATTTACTGTTACATTGAAGATGACTATTCTAAGTTGAAGAATAGGTGGCAAAATACATAAAACGAATCTAAAATTTAGAGGGGACATCGATGGGACTCGAACATTGGTTGCAAAACATTAGACTTCGCTGTCACGCACCTTAGCCATAGGACTGCTGTTGAATTGGCGCTTTTGAATAACAGCTATAATTTAAAAATAAATAATTGGTAAAACAATGCAATATGCTAATGAAATGCCATTGAGTATCCGTATAAGGTAAATCGATATTAAAATGAGTATGATTGTGCTCAAGTCTCATTGCAATCGGGAAAAAGTAGTCACCGATGAATTCATCAGATATCTTAGTAATTTTGTTCATAAGTAAGATTCATTTTTTTTCTTCTTTTTTTTTAAAAAAGACAACATTAATACAATTGTACAAACATTGTCAATTTAAAGTTGGTATGTTTCATTTTAAAAGAAAATAGCGTGTATATGAGGTTGAAGTGGACAAATGTGTGTACCTCTATTAATCAATAATAATAGTAATCACATTGTTTTAGCCGGCTTTAATGAAATTTGAATCATTAACGCCCGCTAAAACATCGTGTTTGGTATATAAGGCAAACGTCTTATTAAATTGCATTTCATTTGAATGGGCGTTGCCTTTGCGCACGTGAATTAAGATATTGATATCACGTAAGATACATTGAATTGATGAAAAGCGTCCTGAGGGATACATCGTGTGATAATGGGCTCATTGTGATCATTCAAATCAAAAATAGCGGGTAAAAATCAATTCGTAACATATAGGCATGTCTCCAGAAGTATCACGAAATGATCTTGACAATAATAAATTTGTCAGTGTAAGTAGAGGCCTATTTCGACAAGATATCATTGATTATATGCTTGTACCTTGTTACCATTTTATAAAAAGAAAAAAATTAACCTATAAAAATATTGTTGTAAAAAGGTTGTAGATAAACATTTATCCGAATTTTTCTCTTTGCAAATTTTATGCGAACAATATTTTTGCCCCATTTCTGTTTTCATATGACGGATCTTATTATTAAAAAAAAACGGAAAGTAAAGATATAAGTAGGGGGCAATGTGTTTCGAGGAAACATGCATGGGTGATGATAATGATTACATAA
The DNA here is from genome assembly GCA_001703475.1 of Hydroides elegans. NCBI lineage: Eukaryota > Metazoa > Annelida > Polychaeta > Sabellida > Serpulidae > Hydroides > Hydroides elegans. The sequence continues at coordinate 9,092 of LQRL01057034.1, forward strand.
AATAAAAGAGATATGTGTGAGCATTTTCTCAGATTATGATTTTTTTGTAGCTTAAATACATATGCACGTATCTTTTTGAACAAATGTCATTTCAAATCACTTAGGCATGACGTTGAGATAAGGACCGATCTCGTATCTTAGCATTTATATTGCACCGTTTCATTACTTATGATGTACAGCGATGCAATCTGCAGTTTAGGAAAAAAATATTTATATGTTGAGCGTTTTATAATTACCAAAACTGACTCTGCCTATCCCATTGGTTTTTCGAGCATGTATTTATGTACCTGGTACCCTATGATCATGTGTAATGATTTTGCAAACCTGTGAGGCTGTCAAGATCTAATATAGTGCATTAAAGTTAATCGTTATTCAAATTCGCCGATAAGCACAAAAAAGAAAACTCATAACGATTTAAGGCATGTATGGTTGTAATCTTTGATAACATACCTGTTACACGTTTTATACAGCAGACATGTAGTTCAAATTAATTCATATACCAAATATAAAAATAATTTTATCAACTAGCCAACATTGATCGTTACTCTGCTTTGTAGTATTGTTGAACAGTTATAAGTATATTTTGTATCGTTATGTTGGTAAACAGTATCTATGAATGATTTCATTTAATATGTATTACTGTTTGTATAAAATATGTAAGTAATCAGAACACTTAGCTACGAGTGTTTACTTGTACTAAGATCAGTCATTTGGAAATAAATTTACTTTTCTACGCAGTATTATCTGGCAATTGAAGGGCTCAGTGCAACCATATGTTAAGTCGACTTAACTTGTTTTGCCAAAATATTATGCAATATGTCACATGTTAATACATCCGCTTTATATACTTAAATGCTGCTCCAAAATAAATGCGGACATAATAATTCAATCAGTTGTCCACTAGCCCTTCAATTATATTAAGACCTTTGTAATTTCGTTAAATTGGTGTTTCTTTCCTTCTCATAATTACAAGGGTCCTTTGTTTTTTTTTCAGATCCAATATACCACATACAAATCGACTAAAGCGGTTTATAAATGAAGAGCACCTCACGAGCTGTTCCCCCAAAAAGCTGTTCCCCATCAATTCCCAGCTGGCTTGGAAATTTAGAGAAAATTCTTTCTAGCTTGGAGATTTGAGTAGTTTGAGGAACACCTTTTTTGATAATTTCTTATTTTTCATGATAATTTTCAAGAACAAATAGTTTAAAATTGATTAAACTTGCTTGCAATTGTCTAATAGACTGATATTTGCAGGAAAGGATACGTAGTTTGGCTATATTCAACATTTTAATTTTCACAAAAGGTGTTCCTTTAATGTTCCAAGCTGGCTAGAAAATGCGAAACAGCTCAGCTGGCTTGGAAAAAAGGAACACCTTTTTGCAAAATTAAAATGTTCAAAAACCATCATTTTGTTGTTCTTCTTAATTGCAATGCTGTTTTAAGGTGATTTTACAACTTTTTGAAAAATATGTCGTGGGGTGCCCTTCATAAATGAAGAGGACTTTTTACACCTATGTCACTAAAGGTTAAATGGATTAAAGTGCTTAAGGCCTGAACATATTTGAAGCGTTTCTGAGTTTGCCATGTTTTCAAAGGTGTCCTTTAGATAGATCACATTGGAATCCTTTTTTAGTTTTTTCACACAAACCATGTCAAATGTATTCTTTATGAGAAATTCTAACAGATCATAAGCGCACGCTTCGTGTTAAAAAGCAAGTCGCGTTTTGTTTTCCTAAAAAATATTGGAAGAAAAATCCTCCGAATCTTCTAATGTGGCCAGTTTGATAAAGCCATAGAAACCTAAAACACATGTTGCTTATTTCTTTTGGCGAGATGCGGTTCATGTAACCAAGACTCATATATGAATAATATGTGCGTGCAGCGACGTATTTACTTATACAATCTTATTTTGTTATTTTATATATATTCTACTTTCATTTTCTTTTTAATAATATACTCTATATAATTTTCCATTGCATATGTATCAGCAGTTAAAAAATCCAAGGCGCTTTTAATAGCTAAGATAATTATTCATTGACGCCGCAGATTTTTATATCAAATAGTGGGGTCTGTGGCAAATTTGCCGCTGCCCGATGACTGCACCCTTAAGTTGCAATAACCCATACAAGCTGACTAGAAAGATAGCAAACTCAATTGGCTTTGCAAAATGAATACCCATTTGCAGAATTGCAATGCTCAAGAAGGATTATTTTGTTGCTGTATTAGTAAAGTTGTTTAAGGTGGTTTTAAATATACCTTGTTATATGTTTGAACGGTAAATACCCAACTATAATACGCAGTTTTACCATAATAGGCCGTCCATGTTTTTTTCCATTACAATGATTGATTGTATTTGCACAGAAAGAATGTGTTACGTGTAGACTTTGCCTATAGATTCAATGTTAAGGTAAGGGTTTGCACATGATAAAAATAGAAACAAACCCAGATATGCATACAATAGAATGCAGTAAAGGCACTGGTGACATTACTCGATCTATATGTATTTACGTGTTATGCTATTGATCCAGCATAAAACATTGACGCACTCAGTGTGCAATCCTAGCAAGGTCTTAAAACAATTTCGCAAGGTATGTCGACATAACTGGTCAATAATAAGGATATAAAATAAACATGGGTATATATAACAATAATAAATGTTGTGAAGCTGTTTATGATAGGAATATTTAAATTTGGACTATGAACTATATGTGAAATCATGTCTCTCGTGTCTCTACATTTTAGCAGTTTAAATAAGCGTAAGTTCAATTTTATTTCACTGTGATTTATTTTCGTTAACAACGGCTATACATTTTAAATTAAGTCACTATAACACACCATAACATTTGAATAGCCATAAAACCATAAAAGAGTATCAATCATTATAATTAGGCCTACCAAATTTCAAATTTATTCGACACAGTGTATTTGATATTTTATCTCAACCAGTCTTGATAGTTATGCTGATTTTCAAGTCGTTCTCCAATGTAAAGACACTGACTTCGAATTCAATCGATATTTAATTCTATTTGCAGAACTCAACGCTATGGCTTCAAGTACAACCGAGATGGCAGATATGAAACCTATCCTTTGTGGAAAATGCGACAAAGAAGAACCCGCATTTCGATGTCTCGACTGTCAGAACAACTTTTGCAAGCGCTGCCGTCAACATCACGATGACTTCGGTATTATTTGATATATTATAACAACAATAATAACAATAATTGGCATTTATTTTTCTTCAGCCCTAAACGGTTTATAATTAAATTGAGAAAAAAAAAGATAATAGGGATTGTAAACCAAGTTGCTGGAATATATAGAAAATAAATATTCCTGTTTTATTTTTTTAATTTTGGGATTCATCGTTGATCATTTTTCGGACACCTTGAATCGTTTCTAATTCCCGCTTCTTTTCATCCTAGGTGTTCTACAGAATCACACATGGGAGGTGTTTTCAACCCAAAAAATCGCCATCAAAAACGCGCTGTCGTTTATCGAAGTTCAAAGGGCAAATATTGAGAGCGATAAAATGCGCCTTGAAGAACTGAAAAATGTTGGTGAACAAACCCGGAGAAAATATGATAAACTTGAGATTAAAGTGGATAACAAGTACATAGAGGTGGTGCATAAAATCAGGGAAGACTACAAAGACGTTAAACGACAGTTGGAAGAGAATAGAATAAAGGACTTGAAGCATGTGGACGAACAAAGGAATAAAATAAAACTCGTTATTGCAACCAACCAGGAAAAAATGAATGTAGATGAAGTTGCTATGGATACTACACAGGGAATGGATTCATCTCAGATGCGACAAACTAGTGTAGTGAGTTATTCCGATATAAGTTCAATCGCAAAGTGTAATGAAACCGTTAACAGGGAATATTCCAGTGCTTTTAATGATGCTGCATCAACGGATAATCTTATTGGGTCGATTGTTAAGGTTCAAAATGGTGGAGATATTGATAATAGCAAGTTGAATTGCAATTCCAATGCCATATTGGGATTTATTAATCAACCACTCAGCCGCATGACTGATTTGACTGCCTCATTCGATCGGGAAATTAGAACCGGGTATTCGTGTTTCAGATTCGAAAAATTAGGCGAAACGTTTGTGTTTGCCAATGCATCTAAACCAGAAATAATGGAATATACACTCGAGGGAAATAGGTCTAGGGACACAATTCGGTTTTCACAAATCGGCAAAATTCAATGTATTCGAAAACTGCCTTCTGGCCTTGCCCTGGCCACTAAAAATGGTTTGTATATAGCAGATCTAGACGGATACTTAAGTGGAAACATAAAAAGTACAATTATGAAAGATATAAATGTATCGGATATATCTATACTGGGAGATACACTTTATGTATTGGACAATTGGGGTATAAAAGTTCGCATATTGAAACAATCAACAGATGGGGAAACCTATCTGAAACACAACGAATTCCCAATCGCGAATTATGTCCAACATGCATTGAACTCAATACAAGTCACAACGGATCACATTTACGTTGCTTTACTTGAGAGCTCGATTATTTATCAATATTGTCACAAGGGTGTTCTGCAGGCGACTATAACGACTCACAATAAAACATTCGGCAAAAAACCGGAAATAGATAAACTGACGAATCCAATTATATGTCGCGCTAGTACGGAAGGCTCTCTCCTGGTTCTACAAGGTCATCCAGCGCTACATCCGGTCACTATACTTACAGGTCAAGGTCAATGGTTTAGTTTGCCTATTAGTGGCATTTCTCATCCATTTGATGCATGGATTGAGGATAATAATGTGTGGGTGTATGATGGAGATACAAAGTCATGCAAACAGTTTGTTATGCATGATTTTAGATTGTAAGAAGGATAACGTTGGTCTGTGACCAGTGTTGCATTTCCAAGTGATGCAAAATGAACTGAACCATGAACGATAATTTTGAATATACATATTATTGATTACAAGATTGTCAAGGACAATGACCCAGCTTTAGTTTATAGCTTTGGCTCTAGCTCTTTAAGTACTAGTAAACGCATTTTTGTTAATTGTTTTAATGAGACTTAACAGGTAAGTGTCAATGCATATGTCCGTATAAAAAGCATATGTTATCCATTTATCTCACCATCTGCATATAAACAACAATAATTAAAACATTTATTTGTTTATATCATTATACCATTATTATTAGGAATCGGTTGCACAAGCTTGGATTCGAACCCATGACCTTATGACTATGAGTCCGATGCTATACCCCTAAGCTATATGCCCATATGCGATATACACACAATATGTATGAGTGCATTATGAACCAGCCATTTATATCAAATTAAAGACTTTCAGATAAGATATGGCTATCTACTATAGGCACCATACATAAGAATATTATT
>LQRL01057039.1:3138-29277 GCA_001703475.1 Hydroides elegans
TCCGTGCTTGAAGCAGATATGAAATGATGTTCACTGTTTGAGGAATCATATATATAAATTTACATAATTTTTTATTCAAGCTTAACTGAGCTTTAACAGCTATCAATATGTGTTTAATATCTCTATTGTAACATGGCATACATGGACGATCTCATGTATGTACTTACAAAACCACAGATAGCACCTTTTTATTAGTTTAAGTGAAATAAATATATACAAGAAAATGTCTATAGTCTATGATACATTGGTTTGGCCGCGACTTACGGTTCCCCAATCTATTTGAATAGTCGATAATCTGTTGTGGATCCTTATGTTGAATATATCATTTTAATACAATGATGCAACCAATTCGGCAAGGCATACTCGGACGTTGAGCGGACGCCCTTCTTTGAGCCCATATGAAAGTTTTCCGGACGTCCTATTCGTCGCGGACGTATAAAAGACTTTGAACCGACGTTACGTCCGATTGGAACGTTAAAGGTTCGATCTTTGGACTCCGGGACATCAAAAAGGACGCCCGGAAGACTTTCAAATCGGCCAAAAGTCACGTCACGTCCGAATGTGACATACTATGGCCGTACTATGTGAAAAATGTGTACACGTTGAAAAACATGTCGCTGTATAATAAGTGTTTTGGAAAATCTTTCGATGACCCAAAATTGAATATTATATTTGACGTTATTTTCAACAGGCGACCACATCATTTACTTATACATACATGTAGGTATTGATTGCATTACGCTGTTTATAGTTGTTTTGGAAGCAAATGTTTTTTTTTAGATACAACAAATGACATTCTTCCTAATCATCATGTTATTGATATGTTTCACCATGCTGTTTTTGTCGAAAAATATATTTGTTATATATGATAATAAAGAATATAGTAAATTTACTATTCAATATGTAATAATTTAAAACGGAACTTAATAAAAACCAACACAACATTTTGTCATTGTATTATTATTTCAAAATTTAGGAATTGAGATGTTTTGTTTAACTTTAATTTAATGTCATTTATTACATGGAATACCCTTTGATTTTAATATACAACAAACTAATTAAGAACAAAACCAATATTACCCTTTTGGTGATACACCAGCCGGCTTAGGATTCTTGAACCGTAAATAGTGCCACACGATCAATAAAACAGGCGCGCCCATAGTCTCTGATAAGTGCAAAGACTAATTTCTGTACACAGACTGTAATTGGCACATATGATATAGGCAGTAAATAGCATTACATGACGTAACTTAACACTGTTATTATAAACAAATACATTGTACAACCGAATGATTTCATGTTGATGCCCTGCTTCTGCGCATAATCAGATGTTAACAAGACAGCTTATTTCAATTTAAGATAAATAAAAACGATGAAACAAATAAACTTTGATGATAGCAAACGTAAAACCGAAATATTTCAATACGAAATGCATTTAGTTTAAAGTGGAGTCTACCGGAATAGTAGTTGGAACCATAAGCTATATTCGATTTTCAATTGATAAAACTGTGAGTAAATATAACACTGATAAGAATGAAAAAGAAATCGAACTATTAGAAATTGTGTTTACTATGTTCCAGCATCGAGTCTATCGGGATAACCGTGCACACCATGACCTATTTCTCTAAAGAACCAATAACAAACTGTTAACAAGTGAAATCAAGACTTTATAGCCTTTTTTTAAATGGCGTCCTCGGGGATAACAGTGCGAACCATAAGCGGACCGGAAATTCCGGTCTCCATACAAACCGGAAGCCAGCTAAGCGGCATTGTCGCAGCCGGAAATACCTTTGTAGCCGCTTATCTCATCGAGAACAGAATATGCGAAGTGGATAGCTACTGCTTACAACTTGCGACCATGAATTCGGATATGGTTACTCTGCAGATGTTGCTTATGCGCAGTACGCCACAAGTGTTAAGAGATGCGCTTTACAGGTACGGATTGAGGGATTGGTTTCAATGAAAAGTTATGTTTTACTGTTTTTTTTTTGTTTGGAAAATCACGAACTTTTTGCTATTCTGTAAACAATAAACAGCAGTGAAATTTATAATCACTTATTTAATGTTGAATTTCGTTAAATTTCTCATGTGTTATAAAACTCTTTCGGTTCATGTTTAATGAGCTACTGCGTCTTAAATAGTCATTATACATTGTGCTTAATTTAATGTTTAGTTGAATATAATCAGACCCGGCTTTAGTGGGGCCGTAGGCGACGTGCACTTGTTTGCTTCCATATGTATATGTTAAAAAGATATTGCAATATTTTCTGGATACGTGTCTGATTATATTGCATAATATATCATAATATATGCGTCCTACTATTTTATGTAAGAAAGTTAGGCATTTTATGCTACACATAAATAAAAATAAACTATTCATATTGTTAAAACATAATATTATCATGCTTTTTATATACACATGTAGGTGCCTCAATGTTGCTGCTGATCAGTATTTCGATGTCAATCTAGTGCGCATGCTACTTCCTTACTGTGACCCGATGAGGCTTATCAACGTTACACATCCAAGTACAGAGAATCCTAACCCCTGGCGCTCAACGAAAAATCCCTTAAACGTCTATATAGAAAAGCGCTTCAAGCATATCGTGTCTAAGGGCCATGCGGTTATCATTGACTTGATTGTTAACGCGTGTATCGATTATGGAATAGCGGTGGATGAAATGACATCGCAGGATCATCTCAGAACGGCTCTTGGTTTGGATGCCTCGTCTTCGGTTCTGCAAAATCTGGATAAGCTATGGGTTCATTCCTACGATACACAAGGCGACAATCCGGTACCTAATCATATCCATGCGTCGGAATTGATGGATTTGTACAAGGATATGCCACAGTTGCGTAGAGCTAATGTGGAATATGACCATATTTGGAACAATTGGGATTATGACTATATTTGGAAAACCGCTCTGGACATCGGCATTTGTCGCCATGTGATGGTGTTGCTAAGAAACATCAAAGTGTTCGATTTGGACCAAAGTACAGCATTTCTTAACAAGGACGAACAACTCAAAATGATTAGATTTCTGCACGCAAATAAGCTGTATTATTTAGTGAGGAGGTCTACAAACCCGGAATATATGGCATTGTGGGATTGGTTTGATGAGCTAGACCAACTTCCGTCAAATATACACTGGCATGTAGCTGAAAACACAGATAAAAGGGCCATTCCTACGCTCATTGAACAGATCACCTCAAACGAACAGCCCCAAAAACAACAAAACAGAGAAGTCACCGAAGTGCGTAAAACGGTTACCGATTTCATGAATAGTCTTGCGCGGGAAATATCCGAAACGGAACCTTTGTTATCGTGCATCGCCTACTTGGTCGGAAGTGCATCGGAAGGCACCGGTTGCTTGGTTCCGAATGAGTTTGATTTTCTCCTTTTGTTTTTGGATGAAGACGGACATATGACGTTCCAGCGCGACGCTTATTGGAAACGAGGCGATATCACATTATCGCCCACTTTGCGAGATCGATTGTTACGTCACAATCGATTGTCGGAGCTTGTGCGGAAATGCGTCGATAAAGTCATGCAAAGCCAACAGCAAAGCAATGTTACTATTGACGTACATACAAATGTGATACACGAGAAAAAGTTCATGGCTTTATGTCTGATATGGCAGGGAGACGAATACAAATACCTGCCAATCAAAATCGATCTTGTGCCATGCGTGAGCCTGAAAGAACTGACACCTCTAACCCACCACGATTACATGCCCGATAGCACCCCTCTGCAGGTGACGTTTCATTTCGATTTCCGCCGAGCAGACATCGGGTTTTCGGTCATCGAAAACCGAATTATTGCGAACTTACCCGAAGAAATCCGAAAGGGATACCGACTCGCAAAGGCGCTGCGCCGGCCCTGTTTCATTGCTCCGATTATTCCGCTGTTGAAACAAATGGGTTTCACGAAAGATATCGAGGATCTACTCCGCTCGTATTATCTCAAGAACTGTGTCTTTTTCCTGACTTATAACTTCAAAAGCAACTCAACCATGCAACAAATGACTGCTGTAGATTGGACCATTCGGATTTACACGTACTTCAGGGCATGTCTCCGGGATCATGGATGTGTTCCGCATTTCTTTACCCAAGTCAAGCTGTTCGAATGCAACATCAAATACGATAGTATCAAGCGCATGTGGCAGCCATGCTGTTATGAGCTCGAAAGTATGTGTATGATTGCAGAGCACATAGTTGGTGTTTTGGAGGAATACAAGAGGATACAACACGTCGATGATCGCGCAATCAAATTGATTACTGATGTCATTGACAAAATCTAAACAAAACCAAAACCAGGTGCGGATTTAGAATCGCGCGCGCATCGTTCGCCCGTATGTGTAATGCGAATAAAAGAATTGGCGCCTCTCAGTTCGATAAGATTGTCTATACCATGACGCCTACTGTTCAATATTTTGATCCGCGCCTGCGTTTCAAACTAATTTAATGTGTTTGTAACAGAACATTGAGTTTGAGCTTAGGAATAATCTAAAAAGAAATAGATTGCTTTACCTGCCGCGCCACTTAAAATCATTGATGTTGCCTAAAAACAGATCTAAAGAAGACCCCTCGTAAGCACTTTGTTGAGTAGTGTGTGAGACTGCGATGTGGTGTTTGATACGTTCAAAATAATAATATATCAAATACAAGTCAAATATCGGACCAAGACATTAGATGTTATATAAGGATCTCTTAGATCTCTTAGTTGTCCGGAGCACCTTTTGTCCTCATGGCGTTATATGAATAGTTAAAACGATGTTTAATTCGATCGAAACATTTTTGTAAGTGTTGCTGCTATGCCCTTATGCTAATTTGCTAATGGATCTCAATAATAATTATATATTCATTGCTAAATTGCAGAACCACGTAGTTGTTACCGTTATCGTCTAATTGAACGCTCACTCTGTGAAGTTATTGTCTGTGTCCCCTTGCAAAAACCTCTTATCGTATTTTGACTCATCCGAATGTTCGTCGATTGTGGAGTTTCAGTAGCTTTGACTGTCGCATGACGGAACCGGTTGAGCAAGCATAGCATTATATCGACGTCGAACAACGTCAGAAAATACGAATTAGGGTAGATAGATCCGACCCGATTGCACACAACATCCCCATGACCTCATGCTGGGCTCACATGAGTAATTATTAGGCCAACATGAGTTCATGATGAGGTTTTGTGCAATCTTGGTAGGATCTATCTACCCTAATTCGTATGTTCTGACGTTGATCGACGTCGCATGAATGTCGGTATTTTGACGTATTTCGGATGGCAAGGACAAATTATTTGAACTTGCGGTTATTCGATTTGACAAGTAACGAAGAAGATACGAATTATTGATGATGAACGTCAAGATATTATTTCCAGTATCACCGCCTAAACGAAAACGTATTTTCAGCGTTTAAAATACATGAAACACGTTTTAACATAGTAATATGAAACGCTTTTTATAAAGAATATTGTATTTATGTGTAAAGTAGAATATATTTTGCAGGTTAACCACAATAAAAGCAAATGTGATACCCATGCACACTTATTTGTTAACGCATTATATACAAAAAAAACACTAGAATCTTTGTTACAAAACACGTTAAAAAATTAATTAGTTTGATCAGTAGAACTAGTCATAGGATCTACATATCTTTTAAACGTCAATTGTGAAGATTTGACAGTCCAGTACATACATGTACATGTACGGGAGAAGGCCTTCAAAATCCTTGGCTTGGCCCTAATTGAAAGTAAAGAGTTAAAGAAAGGAAAGAGTTACCTGCATAAGAGTAATTATATTGATATTTGGTGTAATAAGAGAATCGACTCCAAAAGGTACATACATTTTTCATAAGATTGACGATTATGATAGAAATGTCTCGCAGAAATGCTACATTCTATTGACTGAAATGTAGTGACTAAATGTTTGACTATATGTTTTATGACTTTTATGAATAATGAGTCTTATGACCCGATTCAATGATTCATGCAAAAGCTGTTTTGAGTTGGTCAACCTAAGTTAATGTACAAAATCCCTCGATTATTTCGCAGATACTCTAGCTCCGATGTGAACCATATACAGCAGTTAATCAGCTTTAACCATGACCTTAACCCTGCAATGCATAGTTGGTGAGGTCAGATATTGAGATGATTGAAAATAGGACCACTTATGCAGTCTATAAATAGGCAGTCATTGTGCTTGCACGTCATTAAAATTTCGATCGGCTGTTTACATCCTTTGGAATTTGGTAAGTAAAGAAAATTTGGCATAGTCTACACATCGGTAAATTGAGCTATACGATAAACTAAACGCTATTGACGAAATGATGCAATCTCTGATCGCTTACATGTTATAATCAGATTGGAATTTGTTTCATGTTTTGAAATTAGGTGCACTCGGTCAAGACACGTCATTTAGACAGGAGTACCCAACGGGGCATTTTTGAAATAGTGTCTCATTTTACTACATTTGGCCTGAAATGAATTCTAAACTACTTTAATCCTGAAAATCATTTGTATTTATTGAATGGTTTTATTCTTAATTTGCCAGCAAGGAACACATAAAATATCGTGCCAGCAACTTTTGAAAAATTTGCCAGCAGAATAAAACATTGATATACAGAAGTGTTGATTGTGCGCATAGTTTGAAAAAGTATCTTTTCGGACCTTGTTATGTAAATCTTATATGTACAAGTGCATCACAGTAATTATGCTATGCTTACACTCCATTTAATTATATTCCAACACCTTTATAGGCTATTAGAGACATTTTTATACCTTGAGTTTTATTCGTATAAAATGCCAAGAAAATACGAAATATTTGAAATACAATATTTTATCTATTCTGTTCTGTGAAAATGCCAGCAAGATAAATATTTTAAAAGAATAGATATTTCACCGAATAAATCGCTGGGTACTCCTGTTTAGAGGCCCACTTTACGTAGCTAACCTTTTGGTGGGTCCTATGCTTTGCCCACTTGAACGTTTACCGATCGTCTTTCTCGAACCCCGTCCCTGGGCCATCCCAGGGTCGAACAAAGTCCTAACCAGAATACAATGTCCTAACATAGTGAGACGTTAAGATAACGTTCTATTTACACATTAATACAACGTTTATGGTTCGTCATAATTCCGTCCATGTTACCCTGTAAATAAGTCAGGTCACAAAAACGTCATTAATAGGAAGATTCGTTTGAGTTGTTAATAATCAAGCATCAAGATGCTTTTTACTTCATCGCAGTCAAAAAGACACAATGATTTCCCATACATTAAGTTTGTAATAGCAAATTGGAAAAACAAAACTTGTCCTTGATGCATGCTCTAAAAGCTAATGTATATCAGATAAGAAATATAAAAGATAGTACATAATGTTTTGTAATGTTACGAAAAAAACGCTATTTAAGTTAATATATCAAAAATACATCAAACACTGTCTCTAAGTCGATCCATTACAAACAGAATACATTATTGAAAAGTAAAATATTCATACGTGTATGAATGATTCAAATTGTTTCATTTTGATAGATATTAAGACAGAATGGTTACAATCCTTTTCCTCGTGGCCTTCGGCCTATACTCGGCGGCGCAAACAACAACATACGAGTAAGTTAGATTAACGGAACATGGGTTACTTAAATGTTATTATTATTTACAATTTCCATTTACAAAAAAAAAAAAATAATTATAATAGAAAAAAAGAGTGTTTTGCAGACAGCTATGTTACAAAGCAATTTTAAAAGTACCGTAATTACCGGTGTATAACCCGCGGGTTATACATCGATTTTACAAACAAAACACCCGGGTGCGGGTTATACAACGGTGCGGGTAATACACCGATTTTAAAAACATGAAACGCTCGATTTGAATTTTCATGTAAAATAGGGTGAAGTTTTGTAATAATCAATCGATACAATATCGGTTAAAATCTTTAATTTAGCGTTTTACTATGGTTTACGGACTTTAAAGGAAAGAAACAGTAACTATAAGCATATAAAAAGCTTTACCAAAGGGTTATTAAGTAAAATTTACAATTTCCCGAAAATGATAAATTTAGGGTGCGGGTTATACACCGGTGCGGGTTATACACCGGATTTCAAAACATATTTCTTGATTTTCATGGGGTGCGGGTTATACACCGGTGCGGGTTATACACCGGTAATTATGGTAATCAGGGGAAGTGAGTGAGGTGTTCTTCATAGATATCTCAAATATCACACGCATATCAATTTGATTATCGCTCCAACCAACAATACCATAGCCTCAGTGCAATACATACACGATATACTTACAATTAAATATGAATAAAACAATTGTTCATGAATCATTTTAAACTGAGATATGTTCCTATATTTTTCTTCATAGTTGTTGGTTTCCTTGTCTTTATCATTTTCATCTCCTTTACAGTTGTCAATGCGGATTCTTTGTTCAAGAGCAAGCACCGGGTCAGATTGGAGAGGCATCGCCCATTCCATTAAATCTCGAAACTTACCAGGCAAGCTTAAAGACTTCGATATCCTTGTGCTACCAAATCTGCAATGCTTGTCCATTTAGACGATGCTTTCGGATATTAAGTAAAGAGGACGTCTTTAATGGGACCCATATGAACGTCGTCATATTATGTAAACTTCTGAATCACATTGCAGACATTAATAAGTTAATAGCTATACATATGTAAGGATTTGATGTTAACACACGTTTAATTCCGCAGCTGCTTAAATGTTAAATGTTACCGCCTCTGGCATAAATAACTATATTTTGTTGTGCTCTTTAAGATATTAAACCATATATGCATTTTAATATGAATAAATTCCATAACCTGAATATCACATGTCGATTTACACAAACAAACCGTTTTCTTATTCTGAGCTCATTAAATTAGCCCACCAGCTATTCCCAACTTTCACACACCCATTCGCTGTTATACATGTATTTATTCCTATAGGTTAGCCCGGACGTTTGTCTAGAGCCTACGGCAGGTCATAACACGTGCCAAAATCTTTGCGACGACTGGGCAGCCGGTCTTGTCGAAAACGGATGGAATCTTTGTGATGCGCCAATAAAGAAGGTAAAATATATATGTGGCAGCGAAACTTTAATTTAACCGAAACTATAGTTTCGCTAGCGAAAGATTAATTTCTATGATGATGTTAGACAAAATGTATATCTAAGGTTCTTTAACAGCCATAACTTATGATTTTGTCTCATATGATTATGTTTCATGTTTCTTTTGATCCATTTAATTGTTTTAGTGACATAAAGCCCACTACCCGAGAGGATAATCTGTGAGTTGAGTCATGAACTTAACTCGGGGAAAATCGGCTTATTTCAATTACAGCATTGAGTAGAACTCCATAAAAAGCTTTTGAATGATGGGTTAGATGACCAAGTACTGTATTGCTATACATATGTATAAGATAAAATGTAATAAAATGCCTTATAAATCAAATTACAACAAAGAATACTTACAAAATCCGAAAAATTAATCTTTCGCTAGCGAAATTAAAGTTTCGCTGAAAATTAAAGTTTCGCTGCGACATATATATAAATAAAAATTTGGTCATTTGTATCGCGCTTATTAAGCCATGTCACACTAGGCTGCAATTCAATTACGTTTATTATAAACTGAGAAGAACACTTTGTTACGATACATATACAACTATTAAGTTCCTGATTTAACTATTATGGAGAAAAATGCGATTACTTTTCATTCCATTCCTAATCGATTATCATGAAATATAAAATGTAATAACTGTGCTTTCGACATAATCATTATTGTATAACAATAAATATAACTCTTTAAAACTGTATTTTCAACCTTTTCTTTTAACAATAGGGAATCGAAAGATGTTACGGTGGCCTGTATTGTGAAGGTCTTTATCAGGATGAGCGCCTTGTAAGTTGTGTGACATATTAATGCGTATATTATGATATAGCGATTCGTTAAATAAGTGAATCGCAATATAACTAGTATAACCATCCATGTGAAGCTGTAAAAATGGACAGTGTTATAAGAGTATTTTTAACGTCTTAAACAATTTTGAACAAAGTGAAATCGAGTTTTTATTTAAATTCCGTGGCAATCACAAACACTTCCGCAAGTGTGTACCGTTACCATACATATGATAAGTTAATGGTACGCAAAACCATTTATCAGATGTAAAATAAGTGCACGGTTCTAACAAAAGCAAAAATCATTTCCTTAAACGCTAAATGCATAATCGATAAATGCATAAACCCTAAACGCCAAAAACATTAACCATACAAACGAAATACTATTAAATTTAACGTAAGAAACGCTTAGCTAAATTATATGCATTTTTTAAAAATTTATTTTAAGGTTTAACTCATTTTTTGAGTTGCATATGTTTTAATTTTGTGAGTAGTTTAATAATTTAAATTATATTCTTATTAACACTTTTATGTTATAAAACTATTTTAAATGCATTTTTTTCAGCCGGAAGCTGGCCGCTTTGTCTCAAGCATGCGCACTTGGTACAGGATGCCACAGTGCTCGGAAGGGTCTGGCTACCAGTCTTGGAATATGGGAACCTATGAAAATCCCGAGGCTTTATGCTGTACGAGTTCGGGGTCCTACAATTCGTGCTATGAAGAATGTGATTGTATCAAGTCTGAGTCTACACTGAACTAGTACGTTTTGTAATTTATTGTGGGGTTAATTATTTCATTCAATTCAATTAAGTCCAGGTAATTTTCAATAAGAAGGGATATAAGCATTAAGCATTTGATTTGGTTTGAAAAAGAGTCAGCAGAAGATTTTAGTATACAGCTATTTTGAGAGACAAGATGACAGATGGGAAGAGATGAGAGAGAAAGAAATATATAGGATGGTGGTATCAGAGAGAGTGATATAGCGAGTTATATACCAACTGAAGAGAAGAATTTAGTTTTATCATGAGGTGAATAATAAGAACTCGATAAACCGTGCGAAGTAACAATTGTTATAAAAATGGACAATGTGTTTGGCGATTTCACTGTATCACGTAAGAATTTATTGCCCGTCCCATGTTGTTTTCTTTTAGTTGCGAATGCGGTGTCTTCACGTCGGTTCAGTTTCAACAAGATGACGATTCGGATCAGTACCAGCCCATTCCCTTCAAACTGAATTCTACATCTGTAGGTGGGTCATTTTCGCCTTTCCATTATTCATACATCATTCATTACTCCGACTATCCTTCTATCATCTATAGTTGCACATGGAGCAGCGTTCTAAAAGGATAAGTTAACATGGGGAAAGGTAAACCATTCTTCAGTGAGGTCATTTTAATGGAACTGGTCTGCTATCATTGACTGGTGTATCAAAATGGTGTAAAATAAGAAATCGTGTTTGTTATATGTCATCATTATATGTCTTGTATCGATGGATTTTATGCAAAGCCTTTTGTACAAATTATTATTTTCTTACCCAGGGACTTTAGTCCTATACTGCTAAAATCTTAAATGCATGGGCGGGAACGTGTTATTGTACTTTTGATGCCGTATCAAACACGAAACCAAACGAAAACTATCCATTTGGTTATAAAATTGCATCCTATATAAACCTAAATATGCTTTTCCAAAATGCCACAGATCATATTACGACTTCAAAAATAACTGTAATTTATTCAATACATTTGTCACTTTAATGTAAGTTGATAATACAAGATACTTCGAGAGGGAGGTTGTGGATATTTGGAAAAGCAAGAATGAGAACCAATAGAATGACACACAAGGCAAAACTTTAGTCATTGGACCATCGAAGTTATTTGTCAGCGAACGAAACAAGATAGAATTCTATCTTACGAATTTCAAAACACAAACAATAAACAAATGTTGGCATATCTAGGCGGTCATTTCCCAAACATATCCAAATCAGGCCAATAAACATAGACTATTTTGCGAGCACTCCATATAAGGCGATGTTTATGCTGTTTGACCATGTATGTGGAACTATTGAATGGCATCGTTTCTATGCATAAGAGATATTGGCTGCATAACATGCATTTTGTTTATTTGCTGTTGATAAAAAATGTAAGAAATTTTAAAAAGATATGGACAGGTGTGGCAAAAATCACCAAAAAATACAGCGTTTTTAGATTTTAAAAAGACCAAAGAATAAAAAAGTTATTTGAGATACAAGTGGTTTGTTAGCCGATTTTATATGGAGTAATCGATATTTGTTCATTCAATACAATCCAGTGAGAAATGAAACTCGTGAAAGCTAAATTATCAGGTTAAATTTAATAAAACTTGTTTGATAAAAAATAAATTTTATTGGTTTCTAGGTGACAATCCTCTCTCGTTCTGTGACAATTACGAGGGGGACGACCCCAATGAAGTTTGCGAGGAATATTGTTCGGGTTTCGGTCAATACTACTTTGGAACCTATAGTCTCCTGGACTCAGCAAGTGCGCAGTATAATGTGGTAAGCATATTAGACCATTTTAAACAATTGTTATGTGCGTTGGGGTTAATTATGCGATTTTTACCGAAATAGATCTATATTTTGACTATATCGTATGTTTATTTATATAGCTGTAACTTAACTGTATCGTATGTATGTTTATATAGAATGGACATTCTGCGTTTCCTAAACTATTTATACCTGAACACTGTATATCCTGAACTGTGTATCTACGGACCTCCTCCCTTTGGAATATGTATGTCGTTTACTCTCTGTCAAAACTTTAATAAACTTTAATGTATATATATCTTCTGTTTGTTCTAGAATGAGGAGGTGACCTTCGGACAACTGTACTGCAGCACCCTTCGATCAAGACAGATCTTTTTGAACACTTACATCAACACGGAACTCCGAGTATGGAAAAGGGCCCCCTTATGTGGTGTACCTAATGATGTAAATAAACCTGCATTTCTTTGATGTTTGAAAATAATAGCATGTTTTATATTCCATTTTGCCTTTGAAATAGCTAGAAAAAAACGGTATATTTAATTGAAATACAAATATAATTTGTATTTAATCTAAATACAAATATAATTTATAACAGTGAATATGAATATTTCAATAGACATCCAATGCATTTTGTTGTACAATTTTCATGTTGCAGCGGAGGGAAATCGATTAAAATACTTAGAACCAATATTAATTATATTGTTTAGTTTAATGCTGATTTGTATTATATTGTTTAGTTTAAAGCTGCTTTGTAAGTCATGTAAAGAAAAATAAGCCATTGCATGACTATTAGCTCAAACATCTGTCATGTTGTCTTGGCTGCGCCTCGAAACTGTCAAAGTGTTAGACTATTGGGTGCCCCAACTTCTTATGTATAGTAGAGTTTAAAGGCATTGAGTAATAGGATGACCTAATCGGTGTCATTCCTTATCTTATACGAAAAATGACTTTTATATTACATAATCTTTTTTTTTCCTTTTTAGGGAACGTGGATCGATGTGTTCCCCCAGCAAGACCACCCCGAGCGCCTTTGTTGCAACGAAGATGGAGAATTTGAATACCCATGCTATGCTCCTTAGTTTTTGAACCCGCTTACAAATAGAGAAATTGGAGAATGAATACCGTGTGAAGTCATAGACGCATCAAAGTGTATATTTCTTTATATAATAAAATTGACTACAAGCAACTCTATTTTGTAATGTATCTTGCGTTAGGGTCGAATAGCTCAAACAATAAAATACATCATGTTCATAAGTGTACACGTGATCAGCGCAAGAAGATGATAGAGTGCATTAGTATTAAAATTAGTATTAAATTGAAATAAAATTGACACCATAAAGTAATGAACCCTCAGTATTACAATATCATTATTCGATTGATTTAAATACCTTTTTCTTAATTAACATAACTAAAATCACAGTATTTTTCTGGTAGTCAGTTGACATGTCAAATATGGTTTGGATAAAACATGTATGAACTCGTACAGCAAATGTGACATTGTATGTGGAACATAAACTACTGTGCTATCGAAAACGAATACCACCGATTATTTACATTTGTTAAAAATGGAATGTCCTTTCGTTATAATAATTACAAAACTTTATAAAACTAGTCTAGCTGCAATAAAATGCCAATTTGCAAGAATCTACCTCTTTTCTAAATATGCCCCATATTGGGAATGGGAGCACTTTTCGGGGCTGAAAACGGCCCACCATGAAAAAGTCCACCATGTAAATTAAATGGAAAAGTGAAATTCGCTAGAAAATTGGATGTAATTTATCGTTAACTTCAGTATAAGATGATAATAACATAAAACATATTAGACCCATAAGACGGAGTGCATTTTATTCAAGATTCGAAATACGCCCACATAAGTTAAAGCAGAGCTGTTTGTAAACGGTTCAAGGGTTTCTATCTCACTCTAGCGAGGAAATGAATACCCCTGAAAACACATTTGATGGAGTGTCCACATTTGTAGTACTGAATCCGTTGCTGACAACCTGCACAGTTGAACCAGCATTGCAAACAGTAACTACTGTAATAGAAGATTGATTATTTTCGAAGTCAACATTCCCGTCACAAAATACCGTTGCTAGGGCGAGACCATCTAACGCTAACTCAGCTCTGACAAACGATTCAACTTCTGAGCCACTGGAATTGACCAATGAAAGCGAGAACAAGTAGATACCGGTTTGGGGGCACACGTAAGTATTGGTACCGATAAAGTGTCCTCCGATATTTGTGACTATATCTTCAAAAGAGAAAATATCTCCGGGGTAGTAAGCGTGGTATTCATCTGAAGTTGCGGTGAAAGCGGAAACTGTGACAGGATCTAAGGAAACAAATAATCATATAAGTGGAATAATATATATTATTTAATATATAATATTTTTTATATAATATTTGATATTTAAATGCCCTTCTTTAAATGTTATTAAAAATGCTTGAAAGGCATATTTAGTCATGTTATGTATAGTACTGACTATGTAACACCTGCCATGAGGAGCTTCAATATGTCATAGATTTTACATGTTCATATAAAATGCCAGACATTATACTTAAGAATATTACATAAATTTAACGGATATGATTCTAATGTTGGTTCGAACTATACCTTTTTCGAAGTTTCTAATTAGTTCATCCTGTCTTCGGTTCTCTGCCAAAAATATAATTAGTTCTATATATCAAATGTCCAGATGTCATTCATCATTTTTGACATCAGACCTAACTCATTATGTATAATTGCATTTTAAATAATTTTACATGCCCACCTTTAAAACAAACTCATCATTAATGCATGTTTTCTTGTGGAGCAGGTTAGTAAGATAAACACAGGGCACAGTGCAAAAAAACATATCGATGTTTTGTTAAAGAGCTTGAATATAGCAAACTATATCCAAGGCATTAGTTTTAGCCCCCAGCCAACCAATTGGCTGAGGGCTATTGCTATCCCCCATTCCGTCCGACCGTCCGTCCGTCTGTCCATCTGTTAACATTTGAGGTGCAGTAGTTTGTCCGCGGCACTTTGGAATGAAGCCTTTGTCCTAGGGTTCTGAAACTTCACACAGTGAAAGAATATATATTGCAGATGTGCAACGTTGAGGTTTCAGTTTGATCGACCACAAATTGTCGAAATTACGGGGGTTTGAACTTAGACAAATTAGAGATATTTTGGGATATTTATACAACACTTTGTCTGCGACACTTTGGTATGAAACCTCTGTCCTAGGGTTCTGAAACTTCACACAGTGAAAGAATATATATTGCAGATGTGCAGCGTTGAGGTTTCAGTTTGATCAACTAAAAATTGTCGAAATTACGGGGGTCTGAACTAAGATGATTTTTAGATATTTTGGGATATTTATACAACACTTTGTCCGCGATACTTCGGTATGAAGCCTCTGTCCTAGGGTTCTGAAACTTCACACAGTGAAAGAATATATATTGCAAATGTGCAGCGTTGAAGTTTCAGTTTGATCGACCAAAAATTGTCAAAATTGCGGGGGTTGAACTTAGATGAATTTATTTTTTTTTGGATATTCAAACAACACTTTGTCCGCCGCACTTTGGTATAAAGCTTCTGCCCTAGGGTTTTGAAAACCTGATACAGTGATGGAATATATATTGCAGATGTGCAACGTCAAGGTTTCAGTTTGATCAATCAAAGAATGATGAAATTACGGGGATCTGGACTTAGACAAATTCGAGATCTTTTTGGATATTTGTACAACACAGAAGGATTACGCGAATATTATAACGTTGTGAGGACGAATATGTAAGAGCAACAGTGTGAGAAAGATGTTGTGAGAAAGACGTTTTGCATAAGACGTTGTGAGAAAGACGTTATGAGAAAGACATAGTGAGAAAGACGTTGTGAGAAGATATTTCTTTTGACCTGTTTCTATTAATCGACAATTATTCGTGAATCAGAATGTTTTGCATAGGCTGGGGGCTTTGCATCTCTGATGCCTATGTTTCTGGTTTCAATCACCTTCACGTAAAGCCATTATGATAATGTCCTGAGCATCTAGTCGTTGATCTTGAAGATTCAATCTCGCTTCCAGTTGCTCAATTCTATTCTTCATTTCAATCAGCAAATCAGTTTGCTGATTAACATCTGATTCTGATTCCTAGAAAATATACATGATATGGGATTTATTTACCAAAGAAGTTTGTTATAATAAAAGGAGATTGGACTTATGTTACCATGTTTAATTAACGGGAAAATGTATGCAAAGTGTTTTTTTTTTATTATGTTCTTTATTGTTATAACAATGATTTGACTTTATTATCGACATACCTCAGCCGCGTTTTCATGTTGAACTGACACAAAAATCAAAAGAAATATTATTAACTGTTTCATGGTTTTATTTTTTTTGATCTTTAGTATTTTCACTTATATATTTATTATAAAGTATACTTATGGTACATTTGTAGTTGGTGGATGAATGTAGCAGATGTTTAATGAAGGTCATACCTTCCTATCAGCACAGCTATCAGTGTACGATGACGATAATTTCACATGGGCAAAATTACTATTTAATGCATATTCAGCAACGGCCAATTTATATGCAAATTTAAACTTGAAAATATACAATTAAGAAAAATAAATGCTTTGAAAACAGGAGATATTATCCCTTATAACTAGTCGATATCAATTGCTTTGATTTCCCCTCATTACCGATCAAGTACACAGTAAATTACCCAAAAACTTAGCATTATCAAAACTTTGTCATATTTTTAAAATAAATAAACGGCATATATTGGTGACAAAAGCTCGTTACAGATTATGGTCTTGACCGTAAAGTTAAGGGAGTAAATGCTTTGTCGTTGTATATACAATGTAGATACATTTGAATTTGCACTACTCGACCAGACGGCGAGCAAGAATCTACTTAGCAAGACGTCAACGGGCGTTCCTCGAAAGCCGTACGTTGGGTCTATACGAAGTTTTCCGAACGTCCTTTTTCGTCGCAGACGTAGAAAAGATGTTGCACCGACATCGCGTCCAAATCGGACGTAAGAATTACGTTCATCGGACGTCGAGACGTAAAAGTTCGTCCGGAATCGTTTATTTGGACCCCAACTTGTCCCTTCCTAAATTTCTTCAGGGGTGAAAAAGTTCTCTTTTTTTCTGTACGTATGAAAGTTTTCGCACTTTTGGATGCGGATTTGATGTGGATGCAGGCATAACTGTTTGCGGCATTAAAACGAAGTCAAATGTAAGAAGGAAGTTTATTCGAAGTCGTCCTCATTTGTGATCTCGTCAATAAGCGACGTGGTACGGACGACCTTGCCGAATGCAATCGGAAATAAGTAGAAGTCTATTCATAGTTTCAAGAAAGCTTTGTAATTACTTAATTCTAAACCTAATTTGAAATTATACATACTTAACATTCCGATTGAGTTTTTCCTGACGTCATTTGCATTTGCGACGTTAGATGAGTGTTATTCTGATACGACTTCGACACAACGATGGCGCAACTTTTTATTTACATGTACGTTCGCAAAAATAAGTTCAGAGAAGAAACATACATGTATGGCCTCTATTAAGAACGTCTTTTTACGTCGAGTATACCGCGTGGGAATACACACCGACGCAGTTGTCACTCAAGTTAAAAATATATTAGTCCAATCTGAATGTAAGAAAATAGTTCAGATAAGAATGGGTAGATTTGTAATGACAATATATTGGGTATGTAATTAAGTATGAACAGGTCAATTGACCAACGCCTCCACAAAATATCAGGTCAGTAACTAATGGTGATACAACATCGTCATCGATTATATTGATATAATTTTAGTGATATACACAACCGTAATTTAAAATTGAAAAGAACTAAAATTAAAATAAAAAAAAAGACCCGCGTGATAAACATTGTTAATGACAACATATGTCTTCTCATATTGTTACAATATCGTTTTTGCGCTATCTAAAACACATTATCCATTTGGTTCATTTTGATATTAGAACGGATACACACGATACAATTACGAAAAAATGATAATAGGGCGGCTCGGGGATATATTTGTTTATGAAAGATACCCCTAAAAAACAATCTATTAATCTATTATAATAACCGCTAAATATTTAATGATGCTATGATCTTACTTCCTTGCTTACAACATTAATGATTATACACGTAACGATCCACATTGATAATACTAATTATCAAGTACAAAAAAAGGCTCGATAATCATTTTTGTGACGTACAAAAATCGAACTCGAATTCTCTGGTGGGTGATTAAGGGGATCGGTGACAGAATCAAGTGTGTTTATCTCTTGATTGAGATTCGCCGTAATGTCTCTCGAAATAGTCAATATGGATGTGTGGTGTACACATTTGCTTGTACGTGTTACTATGTTTATGTTGTCTCCATTAAAGCAACTTTGTTTAAGTATAATGATTGAGATCCGTTATTACCATCTCTTTAAAATATGTTCGTTGTTTTTCTAAACATTTGTCACTAAAAGGTTAAATCATCAAAAAATGGCTTGCTGGCAAAACAAAAAAAATAGATTAACACAAATTACAGAAAAAACATTAAATCCATATTTATAGAAAGTTTATCATTAATTGTATTTCGTATTTTCAGTCAACGGAAACCTCAACTTCAGATCTACGTCATGAATAATTATGCCCATTTAAGGTACTGCTTACATACATCGAGCTATTCTCGTCGCCACTTGCGATGTTCACTAATCTTTATAGGTCTTTGAAATTATTTCAAAGAAAAGGCTTGCGATTTCAAAGATTTGTGATGACATAGGAGCGATTTTCAAACCAATGTAATTAAATGCTATATTTTCTTTGAGGAAATCATCGATTGTTTGACACGGTGCTGGGCAAAATTTTCTGTCGCAAGTGGCGATTATCGTCGCCAGGAGCGATGAGTGACAAAAAATGCAGTGTAATATAAATGGGAAAATATTCTGTCAAGTATGTAATCACTAAAATCGCTGCTAGCGTTATATGTAAGCAGGGCCTTATATTTGGAAGCAGAATAGCTCTATGACACATACATTTGGGTCAGAAAGTGGGTTTATTGAAAAAGTATATAACCGGAAATGTGCTTGGTTCCTGCTGTTTATTTGGGATTTTATTGTTGGAATGGTTTTGGCAAAAACATTTTGGCAGGTACGTCGCATGTCCATGTCTACAATTTTGGAAATGCTTGCAGGAAACTTTTTCGGCATAGACCAGAATGAGTATCTATTAAGGTATTGAACAAATATGTCCCTGTCCTCATAACCATATCTTTGTTCCCAAAGTCTAACGGGAATATTATATATCAGTTATATATATTTCAATTGTTCAAAACAAAACCCACTGTTATTGTGCTATAGTTAAGTTAAATGATTGCATAAATCACATCGCTTTTGAATTCTATAGATCTCCGCCCCGTTTGTCGCAACGCTTTTCGCATCATATTTGCCTTTCGTCATCTGTCGTTTGAAACTGTTTCCCCATAAAATTGAAATTCTTCTTTAATATGATATATATGTGTTTTGAGAATAAGGCTGTGTGTTTAGAAATTTTAAAATATAAAAACAGTGTGATGAAAATCAAATTTGAAAAATACTTTTGCAGCTTCATGTATGTTTCAATTAACGCAATGCTTTTTGAAAAGTGCTTATACCCATTTAAACATTATAATAAGCAAATTTCACTTTAACTCTGCGTTTTATATGTAGACTCTAGCTTTATTAAACCTATTCATTTATTTCATTCAAGCCTCCCTTGGGCCTTTTCGTTCCATGTTCATAGCTGTTTTATTATTACTAGACTCCACCATATAAATGGTATGTGAATAACCAGTATACATCTATATGTAGCACAAAAGTGAAAAAAATCCATTGTGACATAGACTTATATGTTTAAGGTTTATATAAGAAACATATAGTGTATAAGAGAAATTCATAGACTCTAATGTGGTTAGAATTGTTTTGCAAATCATGTTCGACGAAGTAAACATTGAAAGCGATTATATATTTAATGCTTTACAACTCAATTGTAAAGTTTGTTCTATATCGTAAGCAAAACTACCTTTAATTAAGGTATATAAGGAAAGATTCAATCTTTCTAGGTTTGTATGGTACATAAGATGGAGCCATTATAGAGAATTATACAATATTGTTTGTGTGAATGAAGACACGCATGGAGCGGACCCAAATAAATTATATTTAATTGAGCCAGAATCTACTATGAAACAATGGGTTCTCAATATGTTAAATTACCTTC
Organism: Hydroides elegans; assembly: GCA_001703475.1. NCBI lineage: Eukaryota > Metazoa > Annelida > Polychaeta > Sabellida > Serpulidae > Hydroides > Hydroides elegans. The sequence goes on from LQRL01057039.1 coordinate 23,789, forward strand.
AATTTGTTTAAGCAAGAATGGATTCTTTGAGGCATAAGTACTCTTTAGTGAAAGCGTTGCGTTAATTGAAACATACAACTTTGTACATAAAGCTACAATGGGGTTTTTCAAAACTGGATTTTTATCAAACTCAGCTTATATATATAATTTCTAAACATACAACCGTATTCCCAACATACATATATATCATATTTATGATAGCTTTGATTTTTGTGAGAGAACACCTTTAAACGACACGTGGTCAAAGTCAAATATGAGGCGAAAAGCGTTGCAATAAATGGAACGGAGGCCTATCTATTATTTACAATAAAAAAAAAAACAAATCATAAGAATGTCATCTTAGTTTGACAACACAATCACCTACACACAGTTGTTTTTCTTAACCCCACCTACATCTTTAAGTAAATTAAAAAAAAATCATTATTGCTGTTATCTGGATTCAGCTTTGTTATTTTGTTTGTATCATAATTCATGACGACAAACGCATACACACAAAGGACTGTGTGCATTTTTATCAGAAATATATCCAACAAATATTGGACATTTGAAAGTTGATTTTTAAAATATTCTATTATCTGAATATAATTGTAAATCATGTCATTGCAAACGTAAAACACATATTTATAAACGTACTCAGATATTAAATCGAGTTAAAGATTACCGTAGATTTTTTATGAGTTCAAGTGGTTTTAAAAACAATTGCAATACTATGTTAAGAATTGGCCATGAAAACTTATACTAATTTAAAAAATATATTTCAGTGCTTTACATTCTAAATATAATAGTGTGATAATGCAATTGCGAAAACATATTTATAGAACTCCTGAATCAGTTTTATATAAAGTAAGATTTAATCGCAACCGGCGCAATATATTCACCAAGGCTGAATTTTGAAATCTACCAAAATATAAAGATACACGGTGACTGTTCATTTGTCCGAAGGTTCATCTGTCCGAAGGTTCATCTGTCCGAAGGTTCACCAGTCCGAAGGTTCATCTGTCCGAAGGTTCATCTGTCCGAAGGTTCACTTGCCCGATTTATTAAAAACAAAATAAAATACTAAGATTCTTATAATACCCCTCCACTCCGGCGCATATAACTTACTCCCCTCAATACATGTCTACGCTTTAACTTGTTTATTTGTTATTGAAATCGCAACTTTAACAAATAAAGATAGGTGTAAATTTATTTGTGTGAGAAACAGTTGAAATCCTAGTTAAAAACAAACAATACTCTAATCATTGAAAACAAGCCATCTTTGAGGGCGCAGATATCAACCGAATGCATATATACAGTCTGTGAATTGCGGATCCTTTGAGTAGGGATTTTATTCAGGACCTCAATTACTTATGAAATTGGCCTTGCTAAATGCAGGAATATTAATCTAGCGCGTTACACACTTACAAAACCTAACACATCAATTCTGACATATAAAATTTGAATACGCAAGTTGGATTGCTAGATCAAACGCGATTGAATTTCATGGCATGGTTTTGGTTGCAGAAAATCATCCAAGTTGCATCCGGATTGATTTTGTCACTTTTGGCTAAATTTTCTAAAAAATTATCGTTGCATACCTACATGTACACTACCTGTACAAATATGTAGTAGCATATAACGTGAATCTCCCCGATTTGATTAAGAAATATAGGTTATACAAACTCATGCCCAAGTACCCAAATATGAAATCAAATATTTTCCAAAAAGTCCAAATTCAATCAAAAAGCAATATCAACCCCCCCCTCCCCCTTGCAGGGCTCCAATATTGTTTCTTTGTATGACCATTGTTAATTGTATCGGTCCTGTCGTTAAGGATCTTGCGCGTACAGGTTTAGCGCGCAGACGGGTGGATAGACGGACAGAGGCAAATCCTAGACCTCCCCCGGTTCTCCATTGTTGGGTCTAATAAAGGCACAAATTATCGTTATCAATAACCGGAAAATATACATGAATTCTGCAAATAACTCTAATTAAATCTACATAAGTTTATACTATGAATCGACATAAATAGAGACAGGGTCAAACATAATCACGGATAACGTGCACCATTCCGTATTGATATTTTAAAATAATTCATCTTCCTGCTTTTAAATCATACGCCATGTTTCAAACTTAATTAAGATTTTTAAGGATTTGACAAGCAAGGTAAAAGAAAAGGCTCACGTAACTTGGTGTCGTAACGTGCGACATGACGTCTTAATTGATCATTTTTTAACATTGGAAAATATTACTGAACGACAAATAATAGTTTTTGTCATTTTTGGAATTATCTGTAACCTTCGGACAGATGAACCTTCGGACAGATAAACCTTCGGACAGATGAACCTTCGGACAGATGAACCTTCGGACAGATGAACCTTTGGACAGGTCAACCTTCGGACAGATGAACCTTCGGACAAATAGACTGGAACCAGATACACAATAACATTAAAATAAAATTAATTTGGAGATAAATCCCCCTCAGCCAACATATTTATCATTATGTGTATTGATATGTTTATATTTACATAATATGAAGACTAGTAAAATATAGAACTAGATAAATGATGTGCTCCTAAAAAAGCACAATTATCTGCAATCTGTTTTTATATCCTATACTTGAATATTATGTTTGTCAAAAAAAATTTTTTTCTCGATAACTAATGGAATAAGATCCCATTTAATGTTAAATATTTGATATGATCTAGAAAAAGGTCAATATGTTGGCAGAATATACATAGCTACTTTGTTATAGCTTTATAAGATAGTTGAGTCGCATTATAGATTTCATATATAATTAAAACATAAAGCAGAGAGCTAATAAAGTTACAATAATTGGCTTCAACGCGAAGTGAGGTACTGGAGACCACGAGTATTGATTATGTGTCACAGTGTTTTTATATAGTGAGCCTTGATTGATGACGTCAATGACGTGTGCAGTATAAATGCGACACACCTCTAAATTAGCCAATTAGGGGCCAGGGATTCCGGTCAGTGGTTTCAGCAGGGCGAAGAAAATGACATTATTATTTTAGGGGTGGGTGTCTTAAAAATTAAATATTGTCTATACCATTTATCAAATCGTTATCGTAATATCCTATGCTCCATATTGGATAGCTATTGTATATTAATGTTTATATATAACTTGTGTTATGATTTCTAATGTATAGTAAATCGATTCACGGGAACAAATTGAATTTTATCGAGTGATTGCAATATCTGCATATTTTCGTAAACGAAAAGATTGCAGATAATTATGTGTCAAAACAGTTTGACTTGATTCGAATATATTTTGATGATACTTCATTGAATGCGTTGAATGACTTTATTAATATTTATACCAGAATGTAACATAAAATGCAATTGTCTTATTTATATAGTTTTGAAAACAACATTAGAGGCCCGACTCTATCCTGTGTTGCGCAAGGTCCTTAAATGCCTCGAAGAGATATATGTGATTTTATACAAGATACAGTAACACTCACTGTATGTACGTATACAAATATATAATTACTGCGCATTAACAACGATTTGCATATAATATACTGCACCTAAACCAGATCTCCAGATATGTTTAACTTTACAGTTATTTGACATCAAATCGCGCCCACGTAAAACTGTCGTCTTTTCAAGTGTTCTTCTCAATATATCACATAGTTTTCTATTATACACCCGCAAACGCATCAAAAACATACGCTCCTTATAAATCCATGATCTAATAAAATGATAATGACATCACACAAGGGACAACTAACCAATGGCGAAAGAAGAAGGGCATCCCACGAGGTGTTTTGTAAACAAAATGATTATTTTTCATGAAAGGTGTTCCTTTCAATACTCTAGTTGCCAAGAAGAACGAAAGGCGGTTATCTATCATCAACACATAATGATATGAACACACGTGAACACATTTCTGTAAAAACAATGTTTTAGTAATTTGATTATTTATTGTATAATTCAAAATTTCATCTGGTTTAATACCAAGTTTAATAATGTTAATAAAAGAGATTGTGAGATGCCCTTCAAAAGTAGTCACACTTAGTGATATCTACCCACAACATACTTGAGGTCGATTATAAGGGCTGCATACGCGATATCACACCCTATGTATCATAAGCGAATCTCACGAAACTGGATCAGTAACGAACAGTGTGCACAAGCCATCACATCACAAATAATGGCTTTCGATAAACGACGCACACTTTATGTGGCGTCCATAATAACGCTACTTTTCGGCTGCGCCTTAGGCCAAAATGATGACACCGTTACGCCGGAGGCTCACGGTGGCGAGGTCGTAGAGTCTACGCTCACGAGGATAGAATCTTCATGTATTTTCCCGGATGATAAGTTGTTGTCGCGGCGCATGGCCTATGTGGAGTCTAACGATGGACAGCATCCGGAGACGTTCAGAGCGGGCTACCATGGTGGAATCTGGCAGGTAAGGGGCTGGAATATATATTTTGATGTGGAATGTCATGTAGAATATTTAGTTAAGGGCTTTCATGGTAGAAATTGACAGGTAAGGGATAGAGTCTAGTTTATTTGTATTTATAGCTTGTATTTTGGAATATGGGTGACTACATATTTCAGAGAGAGAGAGAGTAATCATAGAGGGATCTGGGAGGTAAGGGTCTAGAATCTAGTTAAATTTGATGTCAATGTTTAATGCTTGGACATTAAAAAAGAGTGATATGATGATTATTATAGTCCTTGCATAGTAAAATCTCGCTTGAACGTATTGTCAGGTTCATGATAAAAAAATGAATAATATTAGTATATTATTAATATTAAAATAGTATTCGCTCATGATTGTCCTAAGGGTTATATATATCTTTAACAAAAATAAATTTAGTACGCTCTGTAGAAATTATTTCTATTTGTCTGGGAAATATGAACATTCATTGAGTCTCAAACCAGCGAGTTAAATAAAGTTAAAGATACCACCCTCCAACTAAGTACACATTATTGGGTAAATAGAATATTTAAAGTATGAAAGAGAACACAACTATATTATACGATTCAAGTATTATTAAAACGCAACTAAATTATACGATTAAAATATCAATATAACGCCAAACTATAGATTTATTCTGTTATTGGTAAAATACATACAAAATATCATTAAGGGGAAATGTATGATTTCCTGAGATAAAGAAAAACACTTATAAATATGTAAATGAATATAACTGTTCAAATAAGACTCATTTCCATTAAAACAAAATTAAATGCATCAATTTCGAATTTCTCATGTAATTGATAAAATTAAAAGTATTTTTAAAGTTTTCATCTTTGAAAACGGTCAATTACAATAATTAATTTAATCTGATAATCTACGTTGACGTCACTACATATATATTATTATAAATAAAAGTCCATTATGATAGCAAATAACTTACGTTGTAACGAATACAGTTAAACATTGTTTATCTTAAGTGGTCTTGAGTCGACGGCTAGATTAACGTGGGTGTACTGGATGCTTGAACCTATTTTCGCGATCACAATTATCTATT
>LQRL01057046.1:7425-22528 GCA_001703475.1 Hydroides elegans
TGATGGAGACTTCTCTTCTTTATTTTCAGTTTTCTCCTCAGCTGGCTCAGGTGTCGTTTCTCTTTCTTCCTTAGCTATGCTCGATGATTCTCTTTCTGTAACAGATTTTTCCTCTTTATTCACAATTTCTTTAATTTCCACATGTGTAGTTGTTTCAATTACATTTGTTGTTTCTTGTGATTCCTGTGAAGTTTCCTCCTTTATTGTTTTCTCAGTTTGTACAGATTCGTCAGTATCAGATTCTGTCTCGGTTTCGCACACTTTTTCATCTTCTGGGGCCTCCGTCGCCTTTGATTTAGGAGGCGTATTTTCTCTTTCGACAATGGTGTCTTCTTTGACAGTTTCCTCGATTTTCTGTAAAATAGTAAAGCAAATAAATTCATGTTAAATGTTTTGAAAATTCGATGATTTGCTCAATGCGAGATAAAAAATGATTTATCATCATACATATCAAAATGCCATAGGGTTTTTCTATCCTAAGGATCACGTGATGGGCATCTAAACATATTATTCAAGTTTCACATTGAGCCGTTATGATTTGTAGTATATTTTAAATGAATATGAAACAAAAATGCATAATGTAAAAGACTAAGAAAAGAACAACAGAAAAAAAAGCTTCACAATACATTACTTACGGTGACTACCGTTTTCTCACTGTCCTTTCGAACCGTTGATGTTTCGGAAACTTGTACATCCTTTTTAATATGTTTGATTTCTTTTCTGATCTATAATGTAAAAATAGTACTGATTTGAAATTTAATTAAAAATATTACAATATTAATGTTATGACCATTTGTCATATACATAATTATCTTTCAAGCAGCCTATGTAAATCAGAACCAAATATGATAACATATGTTAGAATCATATTCTTATAATCTGTTATGACTTATTATGAAGAGCTGTAGAGGATAATACTATTCTGTTTTCTTTGTTATTGGTGTTAATAACCGATATATTTGAGGTCTTGTTCTTACTCAATGCTAAATTATCATAGATTGAAATAGGTCATTAACATATTTGTTAGCATTATCAATAACAGGTATTTCACAAAGTATTCATTATATAACACTTGTTTATTTAAATTAGCCATGATTTATAGTTTCTGTTATTGTTGCATCAAACTTAACCAAGTTAGTTTCTGAATAAAAAAGTTCGTTTACACCAAAATCGACTACATGTTTTATTGGATTAGCCCACAATACACCGTGGTGTCAGATTAATTGGACAAAACGCTTGAAGACACCACTGTATAATTTGTTTATGCGATCATTTCTATTTCGTTTAAGCGATCATTTCTATTTAAGTCCATATGCATATCATTTTATCATGCGAAATATCAATGAAATTGAATAATAAATTATTAATAAGAATGATTAAAATTAAACCAATGGAAATCGCTTAATATACCTCAGTAGCAACAGGAGAATCTCTGTGCTGTTTTTCAATCGCCTTTGCCGAATTATTTGATACTCTTGAGTATTTCTTATAATGAACAGCGGATGATGTCGGCTTGGGCGTATCCTTCGCCTTTTCCTTTACCTAGTTTCATAAAAGAGTGGGTTTATTTTTTGTTGAGTCCATATGCATGTCATTCTACCATGCGAAATATCAAAGAAATTGTATTATAAACTATCAGCGGTGTAATTATTTAGAATATAATTTCTATTTATTGACGTTGGGTAGTATATGAGATGTTCAATTTAAAATGTTTATGAGCGCCATAAGTTAAATTTGCTGGTATGGTATAAATATCATATCATATGTTATGTAAGTTCATAATGTATACAATCAATTTAGTGTATGATTAGTAATAAATAATGTCGCAGCCCACTAAAATATGTTAACATAAATGTTACCACAGTGCTTTTGGAGACTATATTGGTTGTAACAACAGCACTGTTTTTCCTGCTCTCCGTGTCCGATTGTAAACGACTTAATTCTGGCTCACTGGTGTCTTCAAGACTGTCATATCCGTCCTCCACAGGTGTAAGACGTTCCTGAAAAAATACAACGGATATGCATTTTAGACTAAGAATTAAAAACTAAGATAAAGAAGCACACACGCATACAATCCTGCATGATTGATATAATATAATAAATATAAAAAAATGAATTATAATATAACATTAAGAATACTGACCGACAGAATCGTTATGATAAAATTTTGCGATCAATATATTATATTATATTAAGTATATGTACATTTTCTGATACCTACCTTTGAGTGAATTTCTTCTACTGTATTCTCAAATGCACTTTTTGATTCTCTGTCTTCATGCCTTTTATATAGCATCGCAGATGCTAAAGGGGAATCTCTGGCCACGGACACCCGAGGGCTCTCACTCACCTAACATTTAAAATATCATTGTTGTTTTGTTACTCATAATATGAGCCGACGTCCTACATTTGCTACGTTTGATATACATTCTTAAATACAGGTATGTTTCTTTTCAATTTTGGATTATTTCTAAGTCAGCAGAAATATCTCTCTCTATAAATCAAAAGTTATATGTTTTTGTTCTCCATATCGCACATATGCAAAAGAATACGTTTCTTGTGATAAAATACGATTTTTGAAGTAACCTCCATAAAATGATAATTCAAAATAATTTCAAATCAAGTTAAACATATATGGCATTGGTTGATTGATAACTCGTTTTTAACATCAATCAAACGAGTTGACATATATCATTTATCATGATTGTGTGCTATATACCTCGTGACCCTTTTGAATTTCTACGGCTGTTTTGCGGCCAGACTGTTGTGAATATCGCCTGTAATGTTTGACTGACGATGGTTTTGACGGCACCGGAGTAGGTGTCTTGTATTATATTAAACAAAATTGTATACGGTCAGTGTACAATTCATGTAGTGCAACTGATATTAGTTTTATAAACTAATTTATTTCCCACGTAAATAGCTATCACGTTTTATTATGTATTCGATCGGCTTTTTTAATTTCATAGAAAATCAGAACAGCTATTAGAATATTGGTTTATATGAATAAAAATTCGTATTAAAATAGAAAAGTAACAATCACCTTGTTATTATGACCTTGATCAATGGTTTGTAGTGTGGCAAGTGACTGACGTGAGTACCGTAAATACTTTTCGGCAGATGGAGGTCTAGACTCGGCAGACTAGTTAAAATATGAGAATATGAAACTTAGTAACAGTTAAATTCCATGGTGCGCTGTACTGATGGAACAATTAGACAACTAACGAATACGACATATACATGCATGCAGATAACACAAATATCACAAAACATAAATTATTCTAAAACTGCAATAGTCGAAATATGATATCAATCAATGTATATTTTTCCTTTAATATCAAGTATAATTACTTCATTTTGAGAAATCGGAGAGGGCTCTCTGTTTTTGTCAGTAACTGATTCTGCTGGGGATTTTGTTGGTTCGATTGATTCATTCTCAGCATATGAGCTATTCCTGTTCATAGATTCCTCCTCCTAATTTTGTGACAACAAACAAGAATACAGCATATACAAAATTGAGCAATTCGTGCAAAAACAATGAACACAACACATAGATGGTGCATAAGCATGTCAACATATATTTAGCATTTTATAGTATTTGCTTTTCCATAACAATACATATATATATAGGCTTCGGTCTTATTAAAATTGCACGTCACTTATACATAAAGAATCAACATAAAATAACCTCGACTAGATCAGTATTAGGGGAATGGCTATTTTCCATTATATCTTCATATTTGCAACTGGTATCCGTTCGAGTTTGGTAAGGCATATAAGTTGTAGAACTTGCGCGAGATTCTACGGTATCAAGTTTTGATGGCGTTTCTTCTCTCTGTGCAAGTGTTTACAAATAAACAAATATTAAGTTATTAAAGTCCAACGATTTGTATGGATATCCCATCAATGTTGCTTTATTTGAAAATAGTTTATGTTTAGTTATTCAAGACTAAGCATAATGAATTATATTTAATTCTTAAATAACAGCATCTCATAATGTAGTATAAAAGTTAAAGACATTTTGAGAAATTGTGATCAGGTATCAGGTATTCGGGTAGCAAAATACCCGACAAAGTCCTATAACTTACTAAGGTATATGGCTGTGAAATATTTTGGAAGAAATATTTCGTTTTTGGAAGAAATATTTAATTTAAAAATTGGTTTTATTGTTGAAGATTAATTTATAATTTAACCATAGTATTATTGAAATAAAGTTTTAATGCGCTATATATATCAAAGCGTGCATGCTTAAACAGGAGTGTGCATTAACATTATTACTATTTTGTGTTTACACCCGGTTGTGAGATATTTATGAAAAACACAGACAGTTAAAAATATGATTGATTTTATAAGTTAAACATAGCGAAATAACACTTAAGTGCACTATTTATATCAGAAAGTACATGCAAATCATGAAAAGAATAGTAATGTAATATATGAAAAGTGCTTGGCAACTTTGAGTATGCCTCTACGCATTCCACTGTTTCATCGGTACCTTCTCTTCCTTTATAGAGACGGAAGATATCTCTCTTCTTTCTACGTCGATTGATTTTTCTGGAGATGGAATAACTTCTGGTTCCTGAATAAAATTGGTTGTTTGTATACAGCTCATAAAACACAAATAAAGTATGCAAAACACACATAAAAAAATATGAACACACATAAAGTGACAATAACACATCATATGCGCTATATAATTAGGTCTAAAAGTCGAATATATTCAATTATGGCTTATCATTATAATTGATGTATATTATGGGTTGAGTTGTTTTAAGTGTTTTTTTTTAAAAAAAACTTAATTATAATCCATAACGATTTATTATTTACATTGTTCTTAATACAAGAGAGAATACATATGCTTCGTTTAATAGATATACTTATTAATAAATATGACACACATAAACTAAACAATTAAGTAGTCAAATGAATAGGAATACACTTTTTGCATCAAATAGTTCACCTTTGGATTTGGAGAATGACCACTTTCCATTTGATCTTCATAATTACATCTAGTTTCGGGTCTCTCTCTGTATGCCTCATAATTTGCAGAATTATTTCGTGTTTCTGGTCTATATTCGTCCACACATGCAGTTTCAGTCTTGCAATAAACACGTAAAGCCATGCACACATTTAAACATCATGCACAATAGCAAGTGCAAAATACAAACAAACACATGAAACATACATCTTACAAAATTTGGACAAAATTAGTTGAATGCATATCAACAAAACTCAGCTCAAAATATAAATACATCAACAAAAGAATGTGTAATAAAACAACTATCTGCATTTCAATTTATCATTATTTATAAAATCATCCATAACGGATTATCCTTGTTACTACCTCCAATAAATCTGATGTCGCAGGTGAATGGTTGTTTTCTGTTCTGTTCTCATATATACAACGCGTGTCCGACCTAACTTTATATTGCGTGTATTGTGCTGAGTCTATTCGTATTTCTGACTCTTCTTTATCAACTTCATTATCATCTCCGGATGTCTTACAAAAACATATTAACAACATTATATTTAGGACAGATAATACATAAATTATATTCAGGACAGACGATACATTAATGTACACTCATATACAAAGCGGTGCATTTTGGAAAACGTGTATCAAACGTAAATCCAAACCGAAGCATGCAGTGACAACACATTGAAAGAAATATGTTTAAAACTTATCGTAAAAAGTGAATTGTGGATAATTAGTCAAAGGCTACTCATACATGTTTTTATGCCATACAAAAGAGAAAGGGTTTTAAAGAAACGAAATTTCAATTTTGCACCTCGACATTTGCAGGATTTGGAGAATGAGCATTTTCCATTTGTTCTTCATATGCACACCGCGTCTCATTTCGGTCATGATATTTTGTGTATGTAGCTGAATTAAGTTTTGTTTCTGGTCGTTTAAGCATTTCGGGCTGTAATTGCACATCAGTTGAACAAAACATAAACAATACAGTGTCAAGCATGTGCAATATTAAGAGAGGAAAATATATTAACATAGCTTGCAGACATTGAATAAAACACATCATAACACCACATAATCATGTTTAAGAAATTTCACTCTTGTGTTTGATATTGAAAAATATATACTTTTACGCATTTGCTATGTTGTGGATGGTTTCGATTTTTGTAATTTTGTGAATAAATGATGTTTTATTTGAAATAGTCAATAACACATCAAACAACATTTAATTCACGCAATGCATATGATAATACACCTGTTCTTCTGCTTTATTTGGTGAATGTGCATTTTCCATTCGTTCCTCAAATTGACATCGAGTCTCGGTTCTGGCATCGTACTTGATATACGATACTGAGTTAGGTCGCGTATCCGGTTGGTTTTCAGTAGTGTCATTTACAACACTAGGCTGAACATACAAATGTTTGCATAAAAATCAAGACATACATCGGATATCAAACACACAAACACGTTTTCACAATATTACATCAAGTAAAACAATTAGATGGATTTCGCAATACATATATAGTTCCATTAATAGAACACCAATCATCACACATACCATACTGGCAATATAAGGCGACATTAATTTCACAAAACAACATACACAATATTAAAATTCGATGAAGTTACAATAAAACACCAAACAAACATGCAACATTTGTTTTAAAGAACATATTACATAAAATTAAGTGCAATCTGTATATGAAGTTATATAAAATCACCTCATCTGCAGTGTAATGTGGAGAATGGACATTTTCCGTTCGTTCTTCATAGGCACATCTTGTCTCTGTTCGGTTGCTGTACTTTGCATAGGGTGCCGAGTTAGATCTCATATCTTGAGTGTCCTTTTCCTCATTGTTAATGATATTTGACTGAATTCAAATAAACAAGCACATAAAAATGCAACATAAATCAAATCCGAATTCAATCAAATCACAGCAAAATCGTGACTCCTTATGAATATATTGCATATAAGTCAATAAATGTAAAACATATGTGCAAGCATATAAATGCTACATACGCGGCAATTATTTAAAGTAACACTGCAACATATAATGTATATCAATTTATGTACCTCTGGGCGCGCATGATTAGGTGAATGAACATTTTCTGTCCTGTTCTCAAAAATGCATCTTGTTTCCGGCCTATCTTTATATCTGGTGTAAGGAGCTGATGAAGTTCGTGAATCTGTTGTTTCCCTATCATTATCATCAGACTGCACCAAAAGAAAACATTCAACATTGAAACAAATAAATGACAAATCATAAACAATGATAAACAAGGCTTTGCTCACTTACAAAAAGCATGCACAAATCATACACAAAATAACAAATTGCTTAGCAATGACAATAGTTGATTGGCATATGGGATATTGTAAATAAAATTTACATTAATATTAAAGCATATGAAGGGTGCATGTAACACAAAAAACCTTAATTCACTCTGCTAACAATGTATAATACAGTTATGTAACATTTATTCTATTTTGTTTCATTTAGCCGAATCATATACTGATAATCTCTAGAGAAACGACCGTGTATCTCGGACTCAGTAAACCGCAATATAGAATGTTTATCAATTTATGTACCTCAGGGCGCGCAAAATTAGGAGAATGAGCATTTTCCGTTCTGTTCTCAAAAATGCATCTTGTTTCCGGCCTATCTTTATATCTGGTGTAAGGAGCTGACGACGTTCGTGAATATGTTGTTTCCCTATCACTATCTTCAGACTGCACCACAAACAAAGCAGTTCAACATTTTAAAATCAAATCATGCCTTTGAACGTTCAAATGCAACAAAATGAAATAAAATGCTTTGCTTATGAACAAAGCACATGCATACATAAAAAACAAACGTTTAGCTATGACACTTTCTTTGTTGATAAAAAGTGGACATAAAGGGTATTGTAACTGTTTTTTAACCAATATAGAGTGTATCTTCATATACATATTAAAAATATGAAATGGCGCACGCCACACACAGCACCTCAATCCACTCTGCTAACAATAAAATGACACAGGAATAAGACGAGGTAAATGTTATACATCTTTTCTTGCAATCCGTTTTATTATTTCCATGAGGATTCTATCCTGTACCTTGGGCTCAGTTGGAGAATGAATAGTGTCCATCCGTTGCTCAAAGACGAGTCTGCTTTCCGTTCTGTGAGCATATGGAACGTAAGCAGCTGATTCGACTCGTTCGTCTTCTGGCTGATTTAAAGACACAATTAAACCACACATTTAACGAAATTTCACATCACACACATGCGCAAAGCATAATGAACTATATCAGTCTAAATATTATAATGTTTAACAATAAGGATATAGTAAGGACACATCCAGACATATAATTGCAAAACAACAATTTGATTTTATGTAATGAAATACATTTTCAATTCGAAGCTGGATAGTCCTCGTCAATTGCATTTGTAACTGAAATCACATTAATCAAACACAACAAACACTCGACACAAATGTATATCATGTATAATGTAAGAATTTATAAATATAAATCATGTATGAACCTTGTTGGGAGAATGAATATTCTCTGTTCGATCTTCGTAGATACATCTTGTTTCAGTTCTGTCATTATATGGTCTGTACTCGGCTGAATTCGAACGGTCGTCCTCGGCATTTTCGTCTGACTATAAGATAGATACACCAATGCAAAACATACAGTGCGTCACCCACCCATATACCGGGTACATATTATGATATCGATGCTGCTCTGTCTGAGATAAGTAAGATTATCATGCAAGAACTAAATATAATGTCACAGTACAAATGACACTTCTACATATTACGTGATGCTTGCTTGCTGAGTGATTTACACTCAAACATTTAACAGAACCACAGCACAAGGAAGGACCACAAGTCTCAACGCCAATTAAATATAAAAACATGCAAATAATAACAATGGTTTATTCATATAAACTTATTTATTTAATGAAGCTTTATTTGATGCCACAACAACTATCATTGCATATATATACATACATATATCACTATATGTGCAAAGTACACTTTCATTATCAAATATAACAAGCACACCACAATCACCAAGCAAAACAATTATATTTATTAATCATAATTTATGCATAAAAAAACAAACAAACACACTATTCACCTTATCAGGAGAATGAACATCTTCAGTTCGATCTTCATAAAGACATCTGGTGTCGGTTCGGTCGTGATATTTTCGGTACTGAGCCGAATCCGATCTCTCTTCTTCATCGCTTCCGGTTTCCTCAGACTGTTGTTTAAAATAAAACAGGAAAATACATAACACATTGACACCTCAACTACGCTTACACAATTTATTAAAAACAACAATGTGCGATATATAATAACATCCAAATTGAATATATTTTTGATAAATGAACATTACATTATAATGATAATTATTAAAACCATTCCTTATACGATTAAATTAGTTATTTCTATATGAAAGCAAATTGATAGGAGTGGGCAAGAATTTGTCCACTATATTCTTAATTTCTAATCAAAACAAAATAACTGATAAAAACTCGAGATAGAAGTTGTATTTACATTATAAATTTTAGAATAATTATTTATGGCAAGTTGTGAAACAAAACCACAGATAAGCATAAACGCCTTAAAAATAACCATAGCTAAACATCAACTCGATCAATCACCTTTGATTCTGATTGATTTGGTGAATGATTATTTTCCACTATATCTTCGAAACCATGTCTTGTTTTGGATCTATCGTGATATTTCACATATTCAGCCGTATTACATCTGGATTCTACATGCTGAGGGGACATGCAAAAACACACAAACATACAAATTTCATGCAATACATGCAAAATTCAAACATGCAAAATCAAACATGCAAACTACAACATATAAAAATTGACAAAAATGTTTATATGTAACATTATATCAAGATGTTGTTTCTAGAGAAAAAAAAACACATTAATAAAACAATATGTTTTAAAATTGGTACCTCGGGTGTTGGTGGAATATGATTCTGTTCGACCCTTGGCTCAAAATTAGACTTTGCTGATTTCGATTCGTATTTTAGATAAACCGCCGAACGAGGCTATGGTTTCAAACATGACAAGTGTGCAACATTCAAGATATGTGATGCAAGATACATGCAATTCATGCAAACAATTATGAAAAGCACTGTTGGAATGTTATAATGTATGCAAAAGGATAAAATACTAGAATAAAAAATATAACACTTTCCTATATAGAAGTTAAAAATTAGGATATGTACGCACAATTTGTAATGAGAATATGCTCATGAAAAATATATTATATTTTGAATATAAACCTGGTCGGCTTCTGAGTTGGGAGAATGAATTCGCTCGGCACTCATTTCATAATCGATCCTCGTTGCTGGTCTGTTTTTATACTTTACATAACTCGCAGATTTTGGCTGCAACCCAAGGTTCGGATTTTATGTAAAAGAGCTAGTTATTGATTATTGATAAGATAGAATAAGGGTTAAATATTTTAAGTCAATGTGTAATTATGTGTTTATAATGTAACATATCTAATTTATTAGCTTGATTATCTAAATAATTCTAAATGTTGAAATTCTTCGTTCAATAAAAAACAGGTAATATAAGTTCCGATAAAAGATTAGACATCAACCTCATCTGCTTCTGAGTTGGGAGAATGAATTCGCTCGGCGCTCATTTCATAATCAATCCTTGTTGCTTGTCTGTTTTTATACTTTACATAACTCGCAGATTTTGGCTGCAAATCAAGGTTAAGATGTTTATGTAAAAAACCAGTTGCTGATGATTGATACGATATAATGTTTTATGGGTTATATCTTTCAAGTCAAAGCGTAGTTTTGTGTTAATCATGTAAATATATTGAATTATTACGTTGACTCTCTAAATACTTCTAATTTTTTTGCTTAGTTCTTTAATAAAAAAACAGGTTAAATAAGTTCCGATACTAGATATAGTGAAGTTAAACCTCATCAGTTCTTGAGTTTGGAGAATGAATTCGCTCCGTATTCATTTCATAATCAATCCTGGTTGATGGTCGGTTTTTATATTTTGTGTAACTGGCTGATTTCTTCTGCTAATGGCAATTACAACATGTGTAATTAAAGTGTTTATCTTAGCATAATATAATAGATACCCATGTTTTTTGATAAAAGGAAACGAACTTTGATCGTATATAGCATAATCATATGAGTTGAAATATTGAATATTGAATATCGAAATGTTAACCTCATCGGATCTTTGGTTGGGAGAATGAACTCGCTCCGTTTCCATTTCATAATCAACCCTTGTTGTCGGTCTGTTTTTGTACTTTATATAGCTTGCCGATTTCCGCTATAATTAACAATTAACACTAGTTTTTATTCAATAATGCAGGATACTTTCATAGATAAGGCTTTTATTATTGCAGTTAGATAAGTAGATATCATGTCGAATGAAGAGGAATTATATATATGGTTGGTTATATTTTAGTTGGTTATATTCATTGGGCATATTCATGAAGCAATTATATAGTATTAATGTAAGCTCCAATTTCAGTTTATATGTTTTTTTTTATAAATTATCGTTAGAAATGTATTGTTTTAAACAGAACATAGATTGGATGAGCTTACTTCCATAATGGGTGGCATATGATTAGCCTCAACCCATGGTTCGTAGTTTGAAGAAGCGGATTTACTATCATATCGACGATATTCTGCTGACCGCCGATAGGTTTCTATGTTTGTGTCCTGGCGAATGAAAAGTTTGTCAACTCTCACTTAGTATTTTATTTAGTACGTGTCCTAAATATTTTCACAAAAGTGGTACATTTTGGTATTGTGTATGTGATGATGATTGAGAACAAAGAAAAACTGGCAAAGGACTATGTGCGAATTGGGGGTTAATCGGCCCCCTCTCGATTCGAATGAAATTGTATCTGGATATTATTTGACATCAATAGAATCATATGGGAAAATATTATTGCAACCAAACGCATATTTCTTTGTGAAAAACGCCTTTATAAGAGGGTGGTGGTGCAACACAAAATCGCCAGTCACGCTTTAAATTAGCTGTTTTTCTTTATGAATAATCATCGGTAATAGTTTTTATATTAGATTCAATAGTTATCAATGACAAAATTTATTATTTTATAAATTTATCTTCCTTTTTTCGTCCTTTCAATAAAAAAACACTAACAACTTGTTCAGAGCAAATGTAAAATTTCACTTCGTCAATATTTGGCGTTAAATGAAATATCTGCCTAAGGGATTTTACGATATAATAGAATTATTACGTTTGATGACAAAATATTATTACAAGAATTATTACTTTTGAAGACAACAGCTTTGGAACATCTTAATCAATTATTTCGAAAACAGTACGATCAGACTAACAGGGGTGAACATTATTTATATTTTAAGTACCTTTAAAAATTGCGCCCGCGCATTCGGCGCTCACATTTAAGATGCTATTTTCAAATTAAATATCACGTGCGAATGTCATTTTACCCGCGAGGTTGTCGTTTAAGATGACGGTCGTGCAATATTTTTTGGTTAAAGTACATCCCTGTTACTATTCCACGACTAGTTTATATTTGACTAGTTCTTGACTAACTGATTTTACAAATACAAATGTATTTGTAAAGGAACATACCAATGTGTTTTGGATCTATTCAAAGTTTAATATCACATAATATCTATTTTTTCATACCATGATATGTCTGTTGAATTATACTTTAGATAGATGAATCAAAAGTCAGCTTCATATAATTCTTACAATTACCATGTCAACTGACAAGAAGTTCACAAGGTGCATAAGCCAAGGATTCAATGTGCGTCTCTAAATGTTTTAACTGTTATCATATTTTACCTATTTTAGCCTTTATTTATTTGTTTTGATTTATCGATTGGTTTTAATTCAGAATATTCTAAAATGTTTCATTTACATGTTTCAAGTTTGTTCGATTAAACAAAGAATTTCATAAATTATCATGCAAAAGCCTATAATATGTAATATTCAATCGAGTTGTAAATTTTGCTTCAAAGTAAGTTTTGGTCAAGGGCGCATTCGACCCCCAAGCTGATTTTCACATATGTTGTTTATTTTTATTTGAACATCCAAATATCTTAAAATCAGCTTGGGGGTCGAATGCGCCCTTGACCAATTTTGGGAAAAAGTGTACCCAGAGGTATGCCTAAATGACCATTGAACAATTTCAATGGCATATTTCAAAATATCATTGCGTAGACAAAAGTCCAATTATTGTTCCAAATTTGTACATGACCTGATCCATACATGATATTTGTTTACTATGTTGAAAACAAATAGGCAATTAAATTCATTTCTTTGAAAAGCAATCAATTTTGTCTCCGATGGAGTTATATTGAGACAAAATAGGGTGGGGTAAAAACATACATGATTGAGGATATCCAACTAAGACTTTTTAATGTTTTAAAATCATCATGAATAAGTTGAAACAATATAGATTCAAAATATGTAATCATTATTCGTATTTACGCATTTCTATATTATGACCCCCCGAGCCAATCCCACCGGGGCCGGTTTCTTATTTAATTCGCACATAGTCCTTTGAAAGGATATAAACACATGTAAGTTACATCAACATAAAGCATGCAAAATTCCGAATAACAAACACGAAATTAACACTTAATTAAAATGACACAGAATTGGTATCTTTTATATAAACCAAGGAACGTAATTAAGAGAAATTAGAATAATACTCTACCTCCACATTTGGTGAGTGCATTCGTTCAAGTTCTTCCTCATAAATGCATCTCGTTTGTGGTCTATTTTTATATTTAGAATACTTTGCAGATTTTATCTGCAAAATAATGTTCATCTTGTTAAGTTTTTATATATATGTCCTGAACTGTCTATGAAAAGATTTTGGAATTATTTTTAGGAAAATTGTGAAATTTGTGTGATATATTATACAAACCAAGAAGGTATTACTAACAAAAATAACATTTTTCAAAAGATGGGAGCAATTCCTGTTAAGAATTCTAATATTACCCCATCGGGTGTATTAGGCGAATGGTTTCGCTCCATTTGATCCTCAAAAGTGTGTATTGTACTCGGTCTATCTCTATATTTTGTATAGGATGCTGAATTTTGCTGAAAACGGGGACTTTAAGTTAAATAATATGAAAATATTTTGACTTTAAAACAGCAAAATAGCATGATTTTGTGCCCAATTTTGAAAGAGAATAATCAGGAGTACCCAACGAACGATTTTCAGAAGTTGGTTTAATATGACTTATTTCGGTATGAAACGAATTCATTTGCAGTCTAAATTGACGAAATATTGTTCCTTTAATTTAAAACTTTATTCTTTGTTTGCCAGCCAGGAGAGCCCAAAAATCGTTGCCAGCGAAACCTTGCCAGCAAGAATAGATACTCTTCGACGTTTGATATCCCTCTGAAAGCTCTAAAATATTAGTGTATTCCCATGTTTTAGCCCCAATTCATTTAAAACACAGTTAATTTCGTTTAATCACTCCAGTTTTTGGACAATATTTCTTGAAACAAAACAAAAAGAAAATTTTCATATTTGTTCTGTTTTGTGAAATTGCCAGCAAGGAAGATTTCCCAGCAGAATAGATATTTCACCGAATAAATCGCTGGGTACTCCTGAATAATGCGAGTCCCCCATATGATTGCTGTCTGAATGTGCGGTCACAATTGAAACATATAAACATGCATGAAAGCAATCTTCGATTAAAATGAAGTATATAAGATTGTACGACATTTTGTGGGAAATTCATTTTGAAAGATATCTCTGATTGCTTTAAGTCCATAAAAAGTTTGGTCCATACCTTCTCTCTTGGATTAGGACTGTGAATACCATCCACCCAAGCTTCATAACTTGAGGAACTTGCAGTTTTAGTCCTGTACTTCTTGTACAAAACTGAACTGTTCTTGCGCATGGGCTACATCAATAAGGTGACAGTAAGGGCCTGGCCACACGGGAAGCTTCTCCCAGCTTTTTTTTCCTAACAAACTTTTTCTCTTATATATTCTTTGTAGGACTTAAACATTTTTCAAAAAAACTTGTTGAAGCCGCAAGCGTTTTTGTGGCCACACGGCAAGCTGTTTTATTTAGACAATAGATATTTGCCATTCAAACCAATGTCAACAAAAGGA
>LQRL01057053.1:0-15042 GCA_001703475.1 Hydroides elegans
AATATATATATTGGTATAGTTTGGCCTGTATTAATTTAATGCGAACAATGTTTTCTAGAGATCGCTCTATATTTGAAAGAAGATAGACAAGAGACATGAAAGCTAGTTCTCTTTCTTTACTTTTTCGTTTTCGTTTTGCATCGATCGCTAGGGTCCATAACCGCATCATTATTAAAATGGAGCTTATGTATGGTTAATTTTCAATTGCTTATAACTACATGTATATATCTAAACCAAGATAATCAAATAAATTCTGTTTCGTTTGCTTTTTTTTTTGTAAGTAAACCTTTTTTCAAGAATTCTTTCAACTGTTAAGATTTCTGAGATCCGATCCACAAATGCTTAATACCATTCATATACACACCAAAACTGCTACTATTACTTATAATGACAATAAATATGATTGACGGTTATATTATTAAACTGTACCGATGGGACTAAAACTCAATGTACGTGAGAATTTGGTTGCAGGGGCGCCATGTTATATCTGTCGGCGATGTGTGATGATGAGTTTCGTCTATCAATTTATAGTCTCAATCGTAGCGAAATTAACCTAAGGGGTCAACATTGCAGTTAGGCCTACCATTCGATGAGGCTAGGGGTTGGTGTTGAAAGGGCTCCGTGTGTGAAAGTGGCGTATTGAATCGTTCGGCATTTTTAGCCCCCAGCCAACCAATTTGGCTGAGGGTTATTGCTATCCCCCATTCCGTCCGTCCGTCCGTCCGTCTGTCCGTCCGTCCGTCTGTCCGTCCGTCTGTCCGTCTGTTAACATTTGAGATGCAGTAGTTTGTCCGCGGCATTTTGGTATGAAGCCGTTGCCCTAGGGTTCTGAAACTTCACACAGTGAACAAATATATATTGCATATTTATCATTCTTTTATATGAGATAAGACTCATTGTTACTAAATAGTTACATTATCATTTTCGGGAATAGTTTTGATCAACGCCCTGGATCCATGGAAGGTTTGCAGGTCAACTCCTATCGGTTTTGTAAGGGTGTGGCCACATTGATCAAACTTACCTTCAAACCAAGCTTCAAACCATTTAAGGTCATGCCAACAATAAACAGTTTTATTCCATTAAACCACCTTCAAACTTGCTTCAAACCAGCTAACAGCTGGTGTAAATTAGAATTTTACATTTGCGCATTTGGTTTTAAAGGTGGTTTGAAGGTAGGTGTGAAGGTGGTTTGAAGCATGGTTTCAAGGCGCTTCAAACCAACACTATTTTTGTGGCATCGGAACCACGACCTTAAGTGGTTTTAAGTTAGGTTTGAAGGTTGGTTTGATCAATGTGGCCACACCCTAAAGGTATCGTTTATTTGAAGTCCAGCTTCCAGTTTCCGCACTAGGCACACTTATCTTGATTTGCTTGTAATCATAACGGAATTTGTGACGACAAGAATATTTCTGGTTTCATATCAATATGATCAAATAGGAGCAGATTTTTTTAAATAAATCCATTCTTCCTTTTTTGGGTTACCATTTCTAATGTTATGGGCTTATTTGTTCATAAGTCGTTGTATTAAAGAAATGCTTGAATTTATAATTCAATAGGCGATGCGCTTTACGATTATAGTAACCCCTCTGGTCATTACGTCATCATCAAGCATGCAAAACATAACACAAATAGTGAAAATAACGGAACAGCAAACCGCAAGACAAAAACCCCCGCCACTAAAGCCATTTAGGAACCTGCTGCGGGTTTCAGGGACAAAGAGACTTGTCACATCAAACATTGGGAGAAAACTCCCCAAAGTTTGCAACGCAAAAATAATGTGAAATGTGAAAATAACCCCGCGGTTTGCGCAGTCCTCCTAATAGAAAACCTTGCCAAGAAAATTGACTTTCTATATCAGTCTTCGTTTTTTCTGACGGATGTAATAATAAACCGCCCACAACTGAAAATGAATAATGGAACATGCATACTTTCATTGCCTTTGGGGATTATGTATTCAATCAGATGAATGGAAATATGAAAAAGGCCCGTTAGAAATTTGAATACATTCTTGCAAGTATTAACATTTTTAATCGTGTATGTTTATCTATCAGTTCAACTATCTTGCAATATTTCAGCATGATTACCCCACATGTTAATTTCTTAAGTGCACAGCATTTCACTGAATTAATTCGTATTTATTTGTATAGCAGTTTTGAAAATTATTCATCGTTTATTATTATTTTTTTTTTTTTTGTTTTGCTGTTTGATTTCAGGGTCTCCCACACAATATTTAACAGACAACAATGGATATCACCTGACGAAGCATGAGATTTCAACGTGACTCAACTTTAGATAACAAAACACGTAACTTTAGATAACAAACATTATATTAATGCGGATTATAGGATCTTAACTTAGTATTCATCACACATGCAACCTTGAAACGCATACACAATCAACTTAAATGTAGACCCTACTTACAGTCAACTTAACTATGATACAAGATATGCGATGCTATCGGGTTGAAAATTTCGCAATACACAATGGGTCGTATACATGAAATCAACATCAATTTGTGGACTAAGGTGAAATTTATGAGAAAAGCATATGACAGCTGCATAATCTATTTGCCTTGATAGTTACTTCAGTCTCTGAGAGGATAAGATTGCTATCTGGCTATTTGGATAGGTCACAGATTAGGAATGACATTTTTATAAAACCTTGATGAATTTCAGCTGAATCGATCTACCCAACCTATTTGGATAGCATACTAGATGAATTGAGAAAAAAGAAATCATTACATATTTAGATATTTCCAATAATCAAGAAAGTATGCTACATGGATTAAGCAAAACATTTTATTATACACGAATAAAGCAGTTTTGCAATACCTCATTGAATCGAGTCTAGGTGTAAAAACAAGGGCGACACTTCACTCTTGCTTACAAGGGTACTCTACTGTCGCCGTTCAGTTATCGATTATCTAGGAAAGGATATACTCAATAAATCTGGATAAGAAGCCTGCATCTTTACTGTTGCTTGTTATGTCGCAGACGGGTTATCGATTAATGTGGATTTCGGGCTGAAAACAGATTAGTTCTGATGACCCTGGACATAAATCGTTATTATTCTTAATTATAGACATTATAAATGGATACGAATTCGATATTTTTTATATGTACATCCTCGGGACATTGGATACTTAATTGATAACTTCTTTGGAAGTGTGTGTTTGAAGAAGTAAACAAATATATGGATCGATGCAACGCATTATTGCAGGATGTGTAAAAAAAATGGTGAAAAAAAACGTTATCCCGCTGGGTAAGTATTGAAATCCTATAAGTTTTAATGACGTTATGTTTTACATGTGTTCAGTGTTACAAAACATACGCAACTAGACCCATAATAATCATGAAAACGTTAAAGGATTTGAACATTGTGGTTGATACCAGCAGTGAGTCGAGACATATCTCTATGTCGCATGGCTGGGGCGTTTTATATAGTGACAAACAATGGAGTTATTTCGAATACCACACTGTTTTATTGTCTGCAGTGGGTTTTTTTCGTGATACCGGCCATTGTTTGGTCTGAAAAAACTATTCTATTTGAGTTCCAAATCTATTGAAAAGCACCGATCACGTGTTTCTTGATGTAAACAATAAACACGAGATACCTGCAAGTCAATGTCGTCTCTTGCTAGAACTATGTAAACTTATCGGTCAATAATTTAATGAAAAATAAATAGACGTGCTTGGGTATGAATCCCAATAGAAATAAGAAGTCAACCGTGACGAAACGTTTGAAATCTAGAACCTTGACCTAAACATTTTTCGCCATCACGTGTTTTTCTTGGAAAATCATAACAAAGACCTACTTTATATAGGGGATATTGGCATCGATGAGTTATATACATCGAATTATTTTAAAGAAAAAAATAACAAATAACATGGTTTTGGGGGTAAAGTGGTAAAAATCTAAGAATTAAACACTTACAATGTGATTGTTAAAGAACTGTTTTTCTGCAAACTTTAAGTTTATCATTTTGTATATGACAAGCCAATATTCAATGTTGACAATGATTTCATCTGTAAACATTTTAACATTGATTTGCACTGTTCTCTAATATGTAATCAAACGAGTCGAAATTAAACGAGCCCTGCGACATACATGATAACTAACTCTTTCTCGCCGGTATGAAAAATATCTCTCGGCTACGCCTCGCGATATTTTTCATACCGGCTCGAAAGAGTTAGTTATCCTATATATACCTCTACATGTACATGTATCCAATATAGAACAGGCAATACATGGCCGGTTTTGTTAAAATGCTGTTAAGGGGATAGTTTAATAAAATCCACTCGAAAATTATCCTTTAAAATCCGATATAAATCTACTTTTCCGTGGAGCGACGAAGGGGCTATTTCCTTAATCAAATTTGGCCAATTTGTAACCAGCCAATTTTACTTGTCGATTGACCAGAACGCATAAACGAACAAGCAACTCATATTTTGTACATGTAAAAAGCAACGGTATGAGCACTACGTGTATGTATAGTTCCTTCGACGGAAAAATTACCAAAGGCTTAAGCTATAATCTACTCTTCCCGAATTCCTCATTATTTTGACATTTTAAATAGGGCGACCATACATGCACAGGTTAATGCATCGAATACGTAGGTCATATGAATAAATCTATAAATACAAAGTGGGACGCTACGCAATCGCATTTACGTCTCTTTCTATACTTTTGAAACAATGCGAAGATCCCGAAGGAACAAAAAGGGAATTGACTCGTTAGCGGATCCTAAGAGACTGGGTAGATTTAGTTCCACATGACATGTATTCAATAGAATAAACCTACATGTTTATTACCCCCTTCAAAAATTATGACCCAGGTTTGTATGCGTGTAGGGTAATGAAACAAATGTTTGATATGGTTATTGGCTGTAGGAACCATAAAACTTTTCTTCTAGGAATAGCTAGATCTAGCCTAAACGTCTCCAAGTGCCTTCGAAATTCATTTTTATAAATGGGTACGATGTTTTCAGCATAAAATTTCACAAATTATCCCAACCATAAAGGGTTGTGGCGTTTGAACAATCATTTTAGCAACATACTCAACCAAACATGGCCATATGACCATGTTAAATCCCAGTGCGTATGGAGCCCTATTATAATATTCTCATTTATTCTTTCTAAAAACGTTATTAACCCTCACAAACAAAATTCGTAAAGCCTTTCTTTGTTCGAACGAGTAAAATGTGTAAGTTCTAAACCGTTTTGATCCGTTGTAAAGGATTCCCGTTTGATCTTACTAGTCTGGATCTATTGATAAGGGGCATAGCTGTATATGATTGTAACGTTTTAGGGCCTACAAGGACTGGAAGAATGCATAAAATGTTGACAATCTGATAAAATATGTGTAATTACTCTGTAATGACATCGAATCCTAAAATTGAGCTAGCGATAAAGACATTGGAAAACATACATTTTTGAAAACGGGCCAAATTATATATATGATAAATCTTACGAAACAGATTGTTGTCGCACAAATTGAATCATATAAAGCCAATATATGATCCTGGATCGTAAATAAGAATATTATCGGGATAGCTTTGTCTTGGCATTGTATGCCTGATTTATTTATCTTTTCATTAGGAATAATTTGACGTATATAGCTCATATTAGATCAAGAATGTCATGAATTTATAAAGAAAAAAAATGTTTTGTAAGGTAATCGTAGGTGTAGATTGTAGATCAATGGTAAACGGTGAAATTATTATAATTGATAAATATATCAAATATATGAGTTTGTCAAATTAGCAGACCTACATGTAAAAATACAGAGCAAAAATATAAGGACTGATAAGAATAAAACTTAAATAAACTGATTATGTATATATGAAAATAGATAATATATATATAGTTCTAATTTATATAAAATAGCTCAACCTTATAATATAGTATACAAGTTATCATTTGAGGAAATAACCAGAGTATCTGAATCAGCACTTTCAATCTGGATCAACTTTAGCAAGGATACCATTCTTATAAGATAGCCTATTAAATTATCCCGTCAAAGCGTACACAAATATAATGAGGCATATGCATATTAACCTTAATAACATAAAACTTTGTCATTAATTGTCGGATAATAAAGAAAATATATAGGCTGCGTACGTGTCGGAGATAGCAATCCATACGTTTCACTTGCTGTAATATATATGACATAATAGATT
Organism: Hydroides elegans; assembly: GCA_001703475.1. Taxonomy (NCBI): domain Eukaryota; kingdom Metazoa; phylum Annelida; class Polychaeta; order Sabellida; family Serpulidae; genus Hydroides; species Hydroides elegans. The sequence goes on from LQRL01057053.1 coordinate 6,179, forward strand.
AAGATTCGGATTCAAGTGTTTCATTCGGATCAAGTGGTCTCACCATTCGGGATCAGTTTTCAACAACCTCGGATCGGATTACACTCTTGTACTGTGTACATGTACTTTTTGTTACCTGTGTATTTATACGGATTACAGGTAAGGTTATAATGGAAGATTGTTTTCGCAATTTTAAATATATATAAAAACATAAGTATGTAAAATATATATGTATTAAAATATCAGCTGGGTGCCATACTCTGATTTTCATGTACACATATATGAAGATATCATATGATATAACTTACTCATATATGTTGTAGACGAATGTGTAAACAACTTCTAAATTGTCATATCAAATTTATTGTTATATAGAAAATTCATTAAAAAATTACTTGAAAAATACAAAGTGTATATTCATCATTCATTGTCATCATGGTACAACTGTATGTGGAAAGTGAACAAACCTCCGCTGTCAAATGATGTTTTCGATGCAAAAACCAACCTGCGCCAATAGCATTGACTTTTTAGAATATACATAGTCATTTTAAGTAGTTTCTCAACAACTTTTTTATGAGTTCTAATATTTTAAAAACAAAAGGAAACGAACCACAAACGTACAAACCCATTTCAATTGCCATTTTTATATCCTTTATCAATATAAAAATGATTTTACAAATAAGCATGTTTTGTATGAATACACTCATTAGCATGTGGCGTAGGTGTGACATCTACGGATAAGGGAAATTTGAATAAAATGATGTCATATTTTAATTTTGTACGTATCTCCGGGAGCCACTCCTGAATAAGATTGCAATTAAAAATTCATATACATTCGATGAAGACTCAATGAAATATATTAACAAACTACACATAAGATCTTGATTGACACACTGATATAACTAAATTGATTTTAATGATTAAAATTAGATTTGTAGAATGAATTTAATTCGCATCTTAATTGATGTATTATATGTAGTATATGTATTATATGTATAATATAAAATTGATTTTACAAGTAAATAGAGCTAAAGCTGTTTTGCGATGTATTTTTTATAAAATATTTATAGAAAATATTAGTATTGCCCTTCGTTCCCTCTTGCCCTAATTGCACTGTTGTGACTGCTTGTGATTAGCATATTTCTATTCAAAGATTAAATAAAAACATAAATTTCATGAAAAAAAAAAGGAATATGGTTTTACCTCACAAAACAAGATGCAATTTCCCTTGTCAAGTGCCACCCCTTCTCCTCCAACAGTTAAACGGAAGTGTGTTGATATGCAAATAAGTGTAGTCGAGTGTCGTATGTGCGAAAAAGTGATTGTTGAGGAGATACATGCAAAAAATATGTACATCGATAGATAGCTTCGAGCTTTGTTATATTTTTAAGAATATTGACTTTGAAAATAGATACTTTCTTTTTAAAAAGATGATGCCCACAATGCCAGAATTTAGATTAAGAATCTCCAATTTTCATAGGATAGATGAGCCCATATGACAAGATGTTAAGTGAATAACAGATGTCAAATGCACACTTTAGGAAAATATTCACTGTTAATTAAACTGAACTCAAGAGACACTTGTTTAACAACTTATTGCGACAACATGTTTCATACATTGATTTATTTTGAAACAAATTCCTCTAAATTTAATTTTAACTAAGTACGAAAACCTAAATGTATTTGAACGAAACCCTTTGTGAGATATTGTCATTGGTTGTAAGATACACAACAGTAATCAATGACAAAAAGACAATGTGTAAAAATAAAGCAAAGAGATCGAACAAATCCATTATTTTCACTTATCGGTTTCACCACTTGCGTACTAATATTATATGGATATGCGATATGACATGACAGAGGTAATGTTACTCAAAGTTATCTAACAACGAAGGAAATAAATTACCTAAATTAATATGCAGTGTATGTACAAACTGTAAAGAATAAACTTATTTATCAACTACAGAAAACGTAATTTTTATTATCTTATTTAAATCTGTCTTTTCAAAACGGTTTATTTATTCAATAATTCACATGCTATGAACAAGAGGAGGCATATAGACTATAATTAAAACCATAAATAACAATATAAATGTTGATTTAAGCTTGAATGTAATATTTGTTCAGTGAAACACTACTTCTGTTGACTGTCAATGATAGACGGAAAGCCAAAATCCGAGACATGATGGTTATAATGAATTATCGATATAAGATATAACCCCTTTAGTTGATTATATGCGTTGGCGTTCGGAAAGTTGAGCTTAAACAATTTCAGGTTGAGAATCCTAGGCCTTAAATGAACAGAAGGATTTTTATTTCATCATGTATGTTAAGAAAAGAGAGGGTAACTTCTGTAGTTGTGTATCTCATTTTGGAATAAGTCCTTAGGACTTCCTTACAAAAGATTACGTTCTAACGCATTCCGAGCTCGAACCCAAATTCATCGTGACTAACCCATTGTATGACATTAAATATCGATCATTAATCATAGGTATTTTTTGCTTTTTCAGATATGATGTCAAACGCACAGAGATACGTTCTCACACAACCATAAACATGGATAAATCAAATAACTAGACAACATCCACGCTGGATAATTCGGATCGCATTCCACTTTTCTACGCTTTTGACTACAAAGCACAGAGCGGTGGCACAAACATGTCGAACGGAGGTTTCCGATTGCTAAATCCGGAAACATCATCCATATGTTCGGATGTTTCCGGAACATCGACAGGAAATGGGGACGAAAACGAGGTCGTTTTGGCGCTCGAGCGGAAATCCGTTCAACCGTACAAAACGGCGGATGAATATGTATACGCGATGATGGAGGACTTATCGGAATGGTTTATGGCACTATATGAAGTTGATATCAATCCGGATAATTTCTTTGAAGTCATCGAAACGGGTGTGCTGCTATGTGAACATGCGAACGCGGTGCAGGATTTCATTAAAGACGCGCAAATCATTCCACAACGCTCGAATCCACGAAGCACTCCATTATCGTTCAGCGAAGACGGTATACGATACAAAAAGAGCGCCAAATGCGGAACATTCCTCGCTCGTGATAACATCAGCAACTTCCTGTCATGGTGTGTACGCTTGGGCATTCCGGACGATCTCCGTTTCGAAACCGAAGACCTTGTCTCTCGAAAACACGAACGCAATGTGATTTTGTGTCTACTCGAAGTGGCCCGTCGCGGTGCTAAGTACGGTATGTTGGCGCCACAGATTATTCAACTGGAACAGGAGATTGACCGTGAAATCGCCGGGGAACCACCGCCTCCTCCCCCGGTTCAGAAACCGAAGCAGCCGCAGCCACAGAGGAAAACGTGTGATCTCATGTCGCTTGATGAAATGGTAAGCTTGGATTTTTTTTGTAGCATTGATAGGGTTGATTATGGAATACATGTTGTGCATGTGGCCTGAACGAAAAAAAGAAACAACTGCACCTCGGTAAAATCCTTAAAAAGATGCGTATCCCCAAGTTGTAAACTAAACTCCTCAAATGATGAAGTTATTATGTGTTAATCTAATTATAACAGCTTTAAATTAGGTCATGGGACCTGTTCACATTAGAAGGTTATTTTCTCGAGTTTTTCTAACTATAACATAGACTGTCACACACGGTATTCTTTATTGTACACTCAAAAACCTTAATAGTTCATTTAAAAAAAAAACAAGTCGGTTTTTAGCTCCCCTTAGCAGATAGAAAACGTCGCTTAAATTAGGGGCGCCATTTTTTGCAGGGGCGTGCCTATACAGGCATATAGGGGCGCATTCCTATAAATAAGGATGTACGCGACCTGCTTAGGAAAAGATCGAAAGACATGGATTGTTTAAGGTAGAACGCGTTCAATGTGGCCAGGACCTTATGCTGGTATTATAACTAAAAATGCTTAGCGACCAATTTATAAGAGTTTTTTGTGTTGTTTTCTAGTAGATACAGTTTTATATTAAAGGAAAGTCACAAGATAAATTCAATCAGCTTTGAATTAAAACTACTTTCTAATGAAGCGACAATATAATGGACAGTGAAACACAAATATGATATATAGACATTGTTGCCTTTGGAATACCAAAATACTAATGCTCTCTTAACCTTAATCACATATAAAAGAAAAATAGTAAGTTTCTAATTACACACTTTCTAGCACTTAAAACACCAACAAACATTTACGTTGCAAATGTATGCATTCAAATGTATGCATGGGATTCACGGATTATGCTTTTGCATTGAATAAAGGGAAAATTGACCCCGAAGGCCAGTTTTTATAATGAAATGAGTCATTTTATTTGGAAACTGAGATTAGAGAGTTCATGTTGATCCTGTAAAATGAGTTTCCCTTTTTCAATCAAGGCGCTCCTAATGTGTTTACAGTTTTTATTAGCAGGATATTATATTGTTTGACTCCTTAAATGGGTTGATCAGGGATTATCCTTTAATTTGCTGTTCTAACCTTACAGCGAATATTATTGGTTTTGCTTGGTCAATATACACACAGAAGGTCCAACTTAATATTTATAAAAGCTATTACCGCTACATAATTATACAAATATCTGCTGGAATAGAAAGTTGCAATCCCGGGTTAGCAGCTGGTTGCTATGGCATTTATATACCGAATCGGTGTAATAACAACCCGACAAATAACTTTTGTTATTGGAATTCGTATTATACAAAATGCATATCCCGTCTGATAAGCCTTTCTTGCGTTTAAAACCTTTCTAGCGCTTTTCGGGTAAAAAAAAAAAAATAAATTCCCTTTTTGATTTCCTTTTATCTAAAACGAATTCACTATGACATGGTGCAATGGCGCACTATTATGATCGTCACCAAACGAGGGAAAATCTAAATGTATGGCCAGGGACAAAACTATTTTTCGCAGCGGTCACAGAAGAGCATCATTACATCTTACGATTTTATAAATTAAATCAAAATTACATTCATTGGCGTGATGCAATGCGACCTAGAACAAAGAGTAGCTCCACGTTTTTTCCCAAAGATTTCAAATACAATAATGTGAACCCATAAAACATAAATTGCTATGCTTCTATTTGAGCTGAAAATACTTTTTTTTTACAAAACATCTTATCATTTTGTATTATAAATTTTATGAAGGGTATCCCACGACCTATTTTTGAAAAGAGTTTATTTCGTGAAACATTGAAATAGACAATAAATAATCAAATTTCGAGAAATAATTTTTACAAAAATGTGTTTCTCACTTTGTAGATGGATTAAGTTGGTTTGAACATTGAGAGGAACAAACACCTTATATAAAAATGGCAATTTGAATTATTGAATATGTGCCCAGGTTTTACTAGTATTTAGGTGTTCCTAAAATTCTTGAAGCTAGGAGGCGATTTCTGAAAGTCAGAAGATAGATCAATTTTAAAAAGGAACACCTCTTGGGTCACCTCTAAGAATCACCTTTCTTAAGGAACACCTCGTGGGATGCTCTTCATTTTATGCGTGTATATTATGCTATTCTGCTATAAACCCGCATATTCCTAAATAGCCTTCTCACCAGTTTTATTAATAGATAACGCATATAAACAATGATATAATCGATTGCCCCTCAAGATGATAACATGTATCTTAACGGATAGTTTTAGCCTAAATATCTTTAAAGTATATTTGCTAATCCCATAACTTACCGTAAAACAAACCCTCTCATGTGATCATCATATGACAAGTTCAACACTTCTCCTGGTTCATCAAATATACAGTGACATTCTATCCTGGTCGGATAAATATGATAACATATTTATTAAGATAAGAATACCAGGAACAGAAATCAAGAATTAAAACGAACGTCATTGTAGAAGCTGCGTAGAAAGCATGACTGACGCCTGCCTATTTACATTGTAGTCTCCTCGACATTTTGATATGGATTGCGGGACACCTCGGTGTGTTTGGTTGGGACGGCACACTATAACAAATCGTTGTATGATAGACCATTAATATAGTTGATATAAGAAGAAACTAATGACATGTAATTCAAAGTGTTTAATTCAAAGCAAACCATATCATGATTATGTAGAACACCGTTGTTTCGAAGCCAGTATATGTTTGTCCCATTTCACTTTTTTATCCGTGCTGTTATATCTTAGAATAATGGTGCGGTCAGCGGAACTTTGCGTCTGCGTCTACGCCTGTGGAATTAAAATTGGTATAAACTATAGTAAACCCAGTGATATTAATTCCGCAGGGATTACTACGTTTTATACCATTTTTGATTCCGCAGACGCAGACGCAGAGTACCGATGACCGCACCATAAAGCTTATATAATACACTACAAAAGTATTTCAATCATTTACTCAATATAAAAAAGGGACAAATTATAACCTTATGAGTCAACAAGGATTTCAGACAATGCAAATAACAGACTGAAGTACAGCAAACATAAACTCCATAATCCAGATTTAAGGGTAGATGACAATGTTTGCTGATTTAGTGTCAATGTCCTAAGAATCCACTATGCCAATTCAGCATTTTGTAGGAAAATGATGTTATTTGCATTAAAGTGTGGTTTTATTTATTTATTTAATTTTGTGTTTATGAATATTGATCTGATAACAAAAGCAAACAACCTTAAAAAGCTATTCTTTTTGAGACATTTGTCGCAAGTTGTGATTTTTCACTGTTTTTCCTTGTTATGATCGCAAGGAGCGATAGTACTATCGCGAATATCCCCTCATCCTCATCCACATTATGTTTGAAAATTTGCGCCCCACGATTCAGGATTCAGGATCCGTGCCTGAAGTAAACGCTAGCTCCAAAGACTCTTATGGCCTGGCCACATTCGGAGCTTTTACTTGCTCTTATTTCCTAGCAAAGCTGTCTTCCAATGTATTCCTTATGGGAAACTAAAAAAACGAGTTAAAGCTACCAACAGCTCGCTGTTTTTGGTTTCCCATAAGGAGTACCTTGGAAGACAGCTTTGTTAGGAAATAAAATCAAGTAAAAGCTTCCAATGTGGCCAGGGCCTTACTAACGCTTCTCACTCGATTCGATGTCTGCAGGCGTTGACGATATATACAGTCCTTTCATTCTTTCACAAAACTCAATTAAATGTGATTTGATTAAAATTCAATTTTGATTGTGCAGGTGCGTGACATGGTGAGCAGATGCACGTGTCCCAGTCAGTTCCCGATGGTCAAGGTATCCGACGGAAAGTATCGCATTGGCGACTCGCAAACGCTTATATTTGTCAGGGTAAGTATGAAAGTGTAAAAACATTCACGAACATGCATTTTGTTAAGTCTTACAAGAGTACAATTAAAGATTATATGCGGAGCCAAGCGGTATTTTCAATCTTAGAATGTGTGTTAGTTAAATAATGCTATTGTTAGTATTTCCGTGTAAAATTTGTGTTTCGTTTCTTTTCATCAGATGCCTCATTAAAAAGGTTGTTTTCAATGCACATTCAAATTATCTGAATTGCATCTAAATAGAATATGCGCTCATGCAGTGTTTTATAAACTCCCAATCACGATTTTGGTGTTGTGCTCACGCATAATGGTATGGTTATTTCGGTAGCTGCCATGACATCGATAAAGCAATCAGGAAACGAATACCTGTAATTTGATGTTGCAATTGATATTTGAATGATAAATGATTTTATTAAATAACAGATTCTGCGAAATCACGTGATGGTGCGTATCGGGGGAGGATGGGACACGCTGGAGAATTACCTCGACCGCCACGATCCGTGTCGATGTGGAAACAAAGGTATGAAATAAGAACAAATGGGATATGCAATGTGTTTTGGTTGCTGTTTTTATTGAATGTATTTGGCCAGACTTTGACATTGCAGCATATTATGATTCGAAATGTATTTGAATTCATTGTATTGCCTTTAGATATATAGCGGATCGCTTCCTTGGATTCCTTAGGTGCATTTCATTTCATTATTTTCGCATTATGCAAGATTGAATGGTTTTTAGTGTATTCTTTACTGGAATGAAGCGAAATCCTTGATAATCATTAATTCCAAGTTATCTTTATTTATTTCGCACATGGATTTAGAAGGTTCATACCTATATGCGATTTTAAACCGTTGAAAAGTCACCTAGCCCTTCCTCGACCAACACCGAGCGATGCACCTGTACAACTATGGCTTCCAGTCTCACTTAAATACAGTTCACGACTCCACTTTTAATCGAATTACACCTTTTATTTTATTCTATAACAAATAGGCCATCGCCAAACGCGGGGTGCCTCCCCAAGTCCCTCCTCGGCCCACACCAAGCGACGTGCTAGTGCGTCCATGTCCCCCCGTCTAACGAAGCTGAATAAATCTTCCAATAATATAATGTTGTTTCTACTTAATCAACGAATAAAGTATTTTGTAATTCATATATAGGTCACCGTCAAACCCGAGGCGCCTCTCCTAGCCCTTTGGCGGCCCTTGCCAAGCCAAGCGCCAGTGCGCCTACGGCCCCCGGTCTAACGAAGCTGAATATATCTTCCAATAATATAATGTTGTTTCTACTTAATCAACGAATAAAGTATTTTGTAATTCATATATAGGTCACCGTCAAACCCGAGGCGCCTCTCCTAGCCCTTTGGCGGCCCTTGCCAAGCCAAGCGCCAGTGCGCCTACGGCCCCCGGTCTAACGAAGCTGAATATATCTTCCAATAATATAATGCTTTATCTACTTAATCAATGAATATAGTATTATGTAATTCATATATAGGTCATCGCCAAACGCGGGGTGCCTCCCCCAGTCCTTCTGCAGCCCACACCAAGCGACGTGCTAGTGCGCCCATGGCTCCCGGTCTCACTTCATTGCAACTGACGACCAAGACGATCTCGAGAGAGAGCACTTGTGTCATCGAGGAAGGAAATGAACAGTAAGTGTTAGACCAAAGGTTATCTTT
>LQRL01057077.1:0-13740 GCA_001703475.1 Hydroides elegans
ATATTTAAATGAGTAAAACCACGATTTTTTTGCTCGCGCCTTCGGCGCTCGCTTAGTTATAGTACTCCCAATCATAATACCATTCGTTGCAGGCATAACGCTTGAAAGACCCTTTAACGTTTAGACTCTTTATCACCTTTACAATTATCGTTTAGGATATTTCAAACTGCATTCACACTTAATAAATCGCCAGTGTCGATGAAAGTGTGTGGACAATTCGCGACTTGACAAATTCTCAGCAAGGACGATTTGCAACTCAACAGTTAATTCGCTACTTTCATTTTTGACAATTCACGACTTAGCCCTGGACGATTCGCCACTTTCCTTTAAATAAGGTCCCTAAAACTAGCTAGAGCTTATCAGTTCCAATTTTTGAATTCTCTCTATTTAAGCAAACCAGTTTGCGCGGCTAACGTTGACCCATGACCGGTAACATTTCCCGTCGGACGAGTACCTTTTTGAAATTACTGGCTGGCAGGCCAGTAAAATAACAGAGAACGTATAGTTACACTACATGAGTCTTCGATTTTGCCCTCGCGCCACCCGCGCTCGCATATTTTTATCATGACTTTTCGTATGAGTAAGCATAGTCATCTTGTTTTGAGGCAATATTACTGATGAAGTTTTTATCAAGAGGGCCGGGTTACGGTGAAAAACGAAAGGAAGAGCTCATTGAAAATATTTCCTAACGATTTCCCAACAATTTTCGCTCGCGCCTTCGGCGCTCACCTTTAAGGGCTTACTTTCAATCTCAAAATCATTTGTATGCGAGCTTAATGTGGACAGCGCATGTGACAATTCAGACGATGATCTCGCTTGGGGCCGTTCAATTTGGGTTAAGGTCATATATTTAGAGTCGGGCAAGTACGTTTTCGGCTGGACCAGTAACTATTTGAGGTTATTCGTCCAGTAGCGCGAACACCATATCAAACTGAAATCCAGGGCATTTCTATAGCGTAATGGTAAATTGATTTTCGCTTGCGCCTCCTGTCAAAATGAAATTTTAGTTATTACAATTATGTATCATAAAAGTAAAGTATAAAGGGTCTTTATAAACCATTGAAGTTCGACCCCCATCAATTTAGGAATTTTCTGTAAAAAGCCTTGGAATTCCTCCAAATAGTCCTGGAAATCGGTCCTAAAAGTCCTGGTAAGTCCTTGAAATCGCCCCAAAAAAATGTACGCACCCTGGCGACAAAATGTTACTCAGTAGCATGGCATTGTTGTCGGACGGGTTACTTTAACACTTTGCACATGTTTCTTGAGCCATCATTTATATCGATTCCCGATTAAATTCCCTAATATTTTGTAGCTCGTTCGTGCCTTCGGCGCTCGCATAATGTTAAGTTGATGTTAAAGATTTTTAATATTTTGCTTTCTTCGTGTTCATTGCTCGACTCTGACGATGCAATTATCTTAAGAAATAGAAATAAAATAAAAGATAAAATTATTTTTTATTATAAAAATAATTAATTTTGATCGTCGGAATCCTTCTAAAATGTGGCCAGAATAGCCATATGAGTTTTGAAAAAACTCAAAAGCTTTCAGTGGGGCTTACAGCGCCCCCCTTAAACCCCCAGCTGTACCTTTTTCCCCGACGCAGAAATTCCGCTATATTTAGCAAAGACCGCTCACATCCCTGGTAACCCTAAACTTGGGGGCATATAGAGTTGGAATGTCTGTCCGTCTGTCATCGCTTTATTTTAGAACTATTGACTTGGTCGTAGAGACTTGGTTGTAGGCTCAAATGAAACGTATTGGTGTGTAGATGTGCTGTTTGACAGTTTCGGTCCAATTCGGGCAACTTCCGGTAGTGAATTGGCTAAAATAGCAAAAAAAAATCGTGTTTTTCGTAACATGGGCCTGAACGGGCTAGAACGTTTAAACGGAAGAACAGAGACATGGTTATGGGCTAAATAAAAGGTATTTGCGTGTAGATGGTCCATTGGCCGTTTCGCCATCGGAACTTAGCCGAGTTTGGCCAAACTAGACAGAAAGGTTTTTTTTTCGAAAAAAAAGAGCTTGTACTGACTAGAACTTTTGAACGGAAGGTCATGGAGACTTATTATGACTTGAGTGATCACCGTATATTAAACTGCACACCACATACACTAAACGCATAATCACAAATTTAACCCGGCATCGCCATGATATTACTTATGATTTCTTACTTCAGGGCTGAAGAAATGACCAATAATAAAGCAAAAGATTTGAGCACGAGATTGCTAATGCATGATGGTGTGTCGATGCCTATGTTTGGCTTAGGGATGTCCAAGTGCAACGCAGGTAATGCTCATCAAGCTTTTCAAATGCAACATCAGTTAACAAGACGTTTTTTATTACAATAAAATGTGCTTAATTTTCAATATGTTTATTTAGAATAATCTATAAATTAGATCTTGATTGAAAAGATTTGAGCACGAGATTGCTAATGCATGATGGTGTGTCGATGCCTATGTTTGGCTTAGGGATGTCCAAGTGCAACTCAGGTAATGCTCATCAAGCTTTTCAAATGCAACATCAGTTAAAAAACGTTTGTTATTACTATAAAATGTGCTTAATTTTCAATATGTTTATATAGAAGAATCTATAAATTAGATCTTAGTTGAAATACATGGTTTTATATTAACACAGCTAACCTTCTTCATTACATTTCCATTTCTAACATGAATTCTATTTACACATTCAGGGGAGGGCCAGGAGGCAGAGTCTGCTGTTTTGCATGCCCTTCGTAGCGGATATCGTCTCATCGATACCGCGGCTCGATACAAGTGAGTATTATACGTATAAACTACACTTTTGACATTTAAAAAAAAGACGGACGGATGATGATGAGGTTCTAACCTATTGATAGATCTTATATATAATCTCATATGTATGATAACCACAACCAATTGACGGGGTTAACTGTAAATCTTTTTACTTTAATTACAAATTTTGTTTAAACATCATAGACTAGCTTTTCCTGTTAATTTTCATGCAAATTGACTTTATGTCTCTTACAGAATGCGCTTATGGGCTGTATCTATTTATATTTCTTCGGCGGTTTCGCGCACTTTTAGCCAATGCTTGATTCGGTTGTTTTGTGTGTTGTTTTAAGAAATGAGGAGGACGTAGGCCGAGCTATCAAAATGTCTGGGGTGCCACGTGAAGACATATTTGTTGTCACTAAATTGTGGAGCGAAAACCACGGCTACAAGAACACAATAGAAGCATTTCACCAAAGTCTTCTACGGTAAAGCAATCCTACTGTTACGCCCAATGCATATGCGAATAAGTAATCATATTACACCACGGTATGAGAAGTTTGAAAATTGATACGATTAATACATAATATAGACAATTCAATCAATTTTGTGACCAGGGAAAAACGCCATATAAAATAGAAAGGTAAGATGATAATTCCGAGGGAAGCAGACTTTGGTTTTAATATTTAGTTGGATAACGAATGATATATTATGTCATCTGACATCCTGATCACAAGGCTAGCATATATATTTGTTATACTTTTTAGGCTTGACCTAGACTATGTCGACTTGTACCTAGTACACTCACCATACTTCGGCAAAGTGGTGGAGTCTTACAAGGCTATGTTACATCTACAGAAAAAGGGTCTCATAAGGTAGGTTGATACCTATTAATTTTCCACATCCTGCAGCCAAAATGCACTGAGCACTGCATAAATTAGTGTTTAAAAGATCGATTTATCATTGAATTGTAAAATATTTAAAATATATATATATTGTTAAAATAACCTGTCTGTATTAATCAAGTATCAATATTGAAACGACTTCATTTTTTCCTTGTGGCATAGTTCCTGAGTTGCAATCTCAATATATATCCTAGCACCGCCTTTCGTTTCATTCCATTTTAATGTGTTGCTATTTGGCATTTGTTTTCATTGTATCTAAGTTTTCAGATCCATCGGCGTTTCCAACTTCCACGTGGAGCATCTAGAAGGACTAAAAGACGCCGGAATGCCCCGCCCAACTGTCAATCAAATTGAATTGCATCCATGGCAACGCAAACCGGAAGTAGTTAATTATTGCAAAGCCAATGAAATCGCTGTGATGGGCTATTCGCCGTTGGCCAAAGGGTTCTGCATGGATGATCCTTTGATTCGGCGATTGGCTAAGAAGTGAGTATTGGCTGTAACAATGCAAATGGTGCTACTTAATAATATAATATGAAGCTTTCATAATGTTTGAATGAACTGAATAGATGGAATTATAGGGTCTGTCGTGATTTATATATCATTTAGGAATGGTATTGTTTAAATGTCCAATTTTCAAGAACACATAATTCTGATTATCACCATGATTTTATCTACGAACATTGTCGAATAACGTTTTTTGGCAGATTTTTATATCAGTTCTTGTTGTATATTTCATCACCTGTGTGACCGGTACTTTCATTGATAAAAATGTGTGTTTCTTTTTTAGATATGAAAAGACTTATGCCCAGATAATGATACGCTGGAGTATACAAAAAGGCTATATAACCATCCCGAAATCTGCAAAGAAACACCGCATTGAAGAAAATGCCAAAGTATTCGACTGGAATCTCACAGAAGAAGATATGCAAGAATTGGTAAGGTTTCTTTTTCGAAAAAAAAACTATTCCCTTGCTTAGAAAATATTTAATGTCTTAAATAAAATGCATTTTCCATTTAAATCGATATGTGAAAAAATATTTCCATAACAAAACGTTTTATTAACAAAATATATTGAATCTAAGTTAATCGTTCTTATGCTGTGAAAGTCAAAACAACTCAATTTGTATCTAATTAATAAAACTTAATTATTGTTTTATCTAATTCTCTATTCATTCTCTATAATTATTGTTTTATCTTTTTCTGCTATGGATCCTCATTTGAGAACAATATGAAACTTTGGCAATGGATAATGGAGCTAATAATTTGATTCGGGATATGATGTGCGAAATATAGATAATAATCTATTAATTGATTTATTATATTAAAGTTGTTATCTTTTTGTTAAATTCCCAACAGTTGGTTTAATTCATAGAAAAAGACTGAACGTTGAATATTCAACAATATTTGTTTCACACAATATTTTGCTGGAGATCGAAACGTACAAATGCACACATAGGCACATCATTCCGCCTATTCACTTTCAAACTTCATGCCTTTGGGCCCCACCAACACCTTCGCGCGACCATAGACGGTCTCCTCGTGGTACAAAATAGGTTGCACATAGCCATGAATGATGGCGTCCGGGTGGCTCTGATCCGATCCATACTGTGGCTCCAGATTGTACTTGTCGCTGTTCTTTTTCCATGATTTGCCCACTTCCGGTGTCTTGAAGGTCATGGGCGGGCGTTGCAGGACCATCTTCCAAGCGATGCGAACGGATTGGTCGGTGTACTTCTTGACCTGTGCAAGTTAAACACATGTGTTCGTTAGAATTGTTTTTTTATGCATTCGACGGATTTCTTACATAGATCTGTTCATTCTATTTTCTCATGAATAAAAAAATGCAGGACCATCTTCCAAGCTATGCCAACGGATTGATGGGTGTACTTCTTGACCTGTGCGTGTTAAAGGAAAATGTTTCAATGAATGAATCTAAAGGTTTCTTGCATAGATCTGTTCGTTCTATGGGGCTTGGGTTGCAGGTGTTGTTCGTTAGAATTTATTTCTATGCAATCAACGGGTTTTCTTTATATATCTGTTCATTCTATTTCTCACGAATGAATAAAGATACAGGTATGATCATGTAGAGTTTAAATGTGAAAACTCACCTCTGGCAGCTTTAGAATGTTTTCAGCTTTCTTGCTTTTACCTTCTTTGACTCTGGTTTCCACTTTCTGAAAACAAATCTCTTGTTAAACTTGATGCTTTCATATTTTTATGCTCATGCCTTATTTTTATAGGATGTAGGATTATCAGCATTATTATAAACCTTGCATTACATCTCACAAGTATTAATGAAGAATGCGTGGCCATGATACGGCTTTTGAATACAATCAGCCCCGATTATACAATTGTGACTCACTTTACCACGGATCAATCATATAATGCATCCTTTATCGGATTGGGATACGGGGACAAGAATGTTTCAAATAGTTTTTATACTCTGGATGTTTTAAATAGGTTTAAAATTCAAATAGTTGATAGACTCTACCTCCACAAGCTGTTTTAGATTGACGTCTTCTCCTTTCTTCCGAAAATGATCGCCAACCGCAATTTCTACATCTCTGGGTGGTTTATTTGTATCTTTTGACTGGAATAGAATTGTCTATTCAGTATGTGTTGTTTGTTAGAATTGAAATAAAATAGGACGTTTAATTGTTGAGGTCAATATTTTTTAAAACTTATATATCCAACTATCAGCATTCACTTTTACCGAGTCGATGTTCTTACTCATGAAAAGTTATAGAATTCATTGTTTATACAAAAAAATAGTTTTCAAAACCATACCATTGTATCAAGTAAAGTCACACTTTTCACTGGCTCGTTAAGAATCGAATTGATTTGCTGCCAAGTGTGATCGTGGATATGCTGTGCCTCCTCCCTTGCTATCTAAAAAATAAAGCAAAATGAAAATGATTTTTAACGTCAAAAATACTCCATTGATAAGCACTAATCTGGCCTGTGATAAATGTATGCATATAGATATAACAAAAAATCCTCGTTGTCGAGCCACACACTGATTCAGATTTAAATGTGTTAGATAACCGGGTACATGAAACCCTTTAATAAGCTACCGGGCATATTATGATATAAATGTATTACCAAAATAATGTTGCAAAGAAAGTCGATTCGTTCTTTTTCATCCATATTTTCGCATTCTTTAGAATCATCGATTTCTTGTTTCGCCTCAAGCCATTGGTCAGTACAGAAATTTGCATATTCTTCACCAATTTTCATTGGTCGAGCCTGAATTTGAACATTTTCAAAACTGGTTTCTTTCGCCGACACATTTGTGTGCATCTCCTTTGACAACCTGAAACAAATAATTTAAATTTCAAATTAAGCTTTCATATACCAATGACGATCCGAAAAAGAATTATAACAGTTAGTCAAAACAGCCTTAATATACAGCAACTGCATTGAATGTACTCATACATTTACATGCATTTACAAACAATTAAATTGAGATATTCTATAAGAAATCATGCCATTTTCGTTGTTCCAAGACTTACTGATCGCGAAGTTGTTTAATCCCCTTCTCCAACTGTTCATTTCTTTCTTTTATTTTACTGTCCCCGCCTCCCATTTTGCTTATGATGTTTCTTGATTTTTAAATGCCACTGAACTTTGTTTTTACGAACAGCCCTATTGGGTTTCCTTGTATTTGAAAGTGATAATTTATATCCTCAATGAAGTTATGTCATCGTTGTTTGAATATTTGTCAGATTTATGTATTTTCACCTTATGCAAACCTGCAGTTCTAGTATTTAAAAAATCTTATTTAATGTCTCAACTATCTAAACATTATCCCATTTATTGAGTCATAAAATAATTTATTTATTTCATTCTCACTTTGCATTTACCTTATCATATATGTATAACTAATATTGAATAATTCTCGCACTGGTTACGAATCGATCCAGATATACAATAGTAGGCGATATAGAAACCTCAGTGTTACTATATTTAGAAATACAGGTAAAGTGACGACAGTGTCATTGATTATTTATGTTAACCGTCCGTTAGAGGAGCATTGTAAGGAGGAAGAGTTAATAGTTATTGTTTAATATTACATATATATAATATATTAGGCAAATCCTCAAAACCCCTTAAATACATTTTTCAAATTCACACCTGACTTAACCGTTGACATGGGACTTGTGAAACATCACACCACTTTGCAAATACAAAAAATATGTAAGATCCTAGTCAGCAAAAATGGTTATATATGTATTCAATGTTGTTATGTTATAGGAATCACAAAAGGAGTGGGTGTGTGGATGGGACCCGACATGTCCCTGGGTGGACTGAACCGTCCTTCAATCCCTACATGCTTTCCGCGTAAGATTCGCCGTTTCCCATCCATCTGTGAATTTATCTCTAGCAATCGGGAAAAGGCAAAATTCGTTAATTAATTCACAGGGGTGAGTGTAAGATGGCATTAGATGATCTGCTTGTTATTTTTGTTATTTGTTAAAGTGTTTATTTTATTGTGTTTATTCAGAATGTGATATAAATACTGAGTTACCGTTATTTCCAGCAGTGTATGACTTGAAACGCTGTTTAACCCACACCTCATAAAATGTTGTGGTACATAGTTTTTATTCTGTGTATAACCCGCACCGGTGTTTTATTCGTGCCCCTGATGCACTAAACTATTTTTAAAGATTTTATTTTTCATTTAAATGATTTATTACTGCTTTTAAAAATTTGTATTGTAGAACATTGTAGAACACGCACAGGATTTTTTGTGTTTAAAATCGTTGAATACTCATTTATAATCAAATAAGTAGATTTATACTATAGACAGAGGCATGATTATATAATGTTTACTTACATGTAAAAAATGTAAGTTGTGTCTAGTTGTACTCGTTCTATAAACATAGAAATAAATATTAACATTAGAGCATGGAATATTATAATTCGACATTTTTTTATTATGTGCTATTTTTATTTTGCTGAATTAATCAATTTATATTATTTACACATGTATGGTATTTATTATATTGTTGATTTTATGACTCGTTTATGTTTTCATATTTGTAGCACATCGTCTCAGAGAATTTTGATGTAAAAGTCATACTTACAAAGTCAGTTATTATTTGTTGGGTTTTCGATAGGATGAATTTTTACATTGAATAAATAAAGTATGGTTGATAGAAAAAAAAACTAGTTTAATTTAATGTTATACTGGAAGTCACAATTAATAGTAACTCCAGCATAATTTGTGGCATATTTCAATGTATTTCATACTCATGGCTATAAAACAGAATGTAGCATAGTTTATAAATACATTTTGATTTAATCATTTTTCGAACCCTAGTAATATGAATAAAATATATTCAACCTTTTGACACTCACTTTCTTCAATAAGGTTATTGGTTATCTTTAAGATTTGTGAAATATATTCAACCGATTTCGAAAACTATGTCGTACGTTTTAATAACCACTCGCCCCTAAAGGTCCATGAAAACTAGCGATTAAACTGTACAATCCTCATGTAACCCGATGACAAGATATGCCATACACAAGGGTTTGCGCAGTTTTATTTTTGCCATTAATTAACTGGTTTAAATAAATATTTTACAAAGTAAGTTAAGCCATGTAAGCAGTTTATTTGAAAAGGCTATGATTTAGAATTCCCCACACAATAAAAAATAGTTCACGCATAGGAGGTGATGCGGTTACTGATGTTTTATGAGGTGTAGACAGGTGGACAGGTAAACAGGTAGACAGATAGAATTGGCAAAGTAAATTGAATGGAAAGATGGAATGGGATCATCAATATCGTTTATTGTGAAATATGTGCTAGCATACGTAAACCAGTATTTATTATAAGCATTTATACATAAACGCGTGGATCGGCGTGATTTCTATAGTTTGAATGCAAATGTAAGAACTTGATTAATAGTGGCATTGGTAAAATGCCATAAACTATGCTTTATATGTGCCGACCTGTCCACCTGTCTACCTGCCGACCAAGTACATGTTGAAATTTGTATTTACGAAACTTTCAATGTGCCGACCTGTCCACCCGTCTACCTGCCGACCATGTACATGCTCAAATTTATATTTACAAAATATCCAATGTGCCGACCTGTCTACCTGTCCACCATATGCATGTAAACGTCAAAATATGTATTTATAACACTCATCATGTGCCTACATGTCGACCAAAGACGAATTTTCGTTATTACATATATATATAAAATAGTCCGTCTACGTTTCGAAATACTTACGCGTAAGTGTGTAGTGAATTCTAAAGTGGTTCCTTTGAAAAATTGAAATAGTTCTTGTATGATAGCATTAGATTACATGCATAAAGTTTGTGCTTTAAAAAACGGGGCACGCTTTGGAAGATGTGTAAAACTCGGGAAAAAACCGACCATGGTTTTAAAATCTCATGGGACAATCCAGAATCGCTTAAAGTCCCTTTTAGGTGGGGTTGGGGTAATTTATTGTCTACTTCTATGGTTGTGTTTGACGCCCCGAATCAGACGTCAAAATGCGTCGGGGAGAGATATTTGAATAATTTCCCTTTCTCTCCCTCCATATGATCCCCCATTCACAATAAATGTTGCCTGTGAGCAACCAATGTTAACGTTAATCACTTGCAGCAAACGACTTTTGGATAGCTGCGATATATACATGCATAGATGTGTTGTTATATGATAGACCTAATTCCGTTAACTGATGCTGGCATGATTGGCCATTTTAAACAGTTGTGATTGCATAACAACAGCACAACAACACATCTCCTTTTATGCGCTATGTATTTATATGTATTTTTATTTGCAACTATGGCGTTTTTTAACTCGGTATAACTCGATGCGTTTTGAAGATATTGAAATTATAAAATTAAATTATAGAGTAATAGAATTAAATTATAGAGTTTCTCATCATATAAGTTTTAATAACATAATTAAATGTTGAATCCACTAACATAAGCATATAAACTCACCCACCCTATTGTCAAAAACTTCTCCCGCTGCGACCGCGGGAACTGTCCCTCCTTTGATATCCCTTTAATCTCGCTAAGACGTGCGCTGTGGCCATTGAAATGATCACGGGAACATAAGAACATACGCGCTACCTAATCATGGATGTGCACTTAAGGACGGGCTAACATTTAGTGATGACATAATCAGGAAACGAGCCTGTCGCTGTGGCCAGTGGTACGGAAAATGGTGAACGCAAAATAAGAAGCACCCTAACAGATGCCCCTCATAAACGTTTTTTTTTACACCAGGAAATCTAATCTGACATATTGATTCCTAACATCAGAACAAAGAAAGTTTTTTAAAAGGTGTATCATGAGCGCCCCTGAAAAGACCAATACCTGAAATGCTCGAGTACAGAAAGAGTACTCCCACAGTTTTGGCCCATTGGCAAAAATTCCAAAAATAAAAATCGCAATTTAAAGAAACCTGTGATTGCAACGGCTGAAACTTGATTTGACTTTAGGTTTAATCTAATTGATTAGATGTGTTGATAGGCCCACTGATATTTTCAAATTAATATGGCTTATGGTGAAACAACTGGCGAAATTAAAAAAAAAACGATGGATAACTGATTGATCTTGTCTTGTTTTTTTTCTATATATATATATAAAGACAATGAGATAGTGTTCACTTCAATTTCAGTTTTTTTTAGGTTTAAATATAGTACAAAACGCTTAGAACTGTTATCTACATTTATCCGGTAACTCGACAAAAAAATGTTCCTTTATCGGTAACCAATTTCACAATGGGTGTTTTTTTATCTACAATTATTCAATGTAGTCAAAGTTCTTCTGATTTATATTTCCATTACGAATTTACATTGCTACTTGTTGATTTGGCCATATTGATTCTTATACCCATTATTTGAGTAAAACTACCATGGTACCTCTTTGGAGCGATTTGTCGTGTCGTTTATGATTTTATTAATATGACTTGACTTTGACATTCATTGTAAATTTGTTAAAATAAAAATTATTTGGATTATGCATAGCCGTAGACCACCCCGTGAAGTGTTCCTCTTAAAGGTGGTTCTTTTAAAGTTCGATCTAGCTACACAATTGCGAAAAGTGACTTCTTGCTGCAAGAGCATAAGGAATAGCTGAAGGGCACGCCATGAAACATTTTTTTAAAAGTTGTTTAATCGCATTAAAACAACTTAAGAATTCAACTTTTCTAAGACTTACAACAAAAAAAAAAAAAAATACTAAATCACCTTTCATTGCAGACACCAGATTATAAGGCAATTGCAAGTAATTGCGATCAATTTTGAATAATTTGTTCTCATTAATTATCACACAATAAAGAAATAGTAAAAATGGTGTTTCCCAAACTGCTAAAATTTCCAAGCTAAACCGAATTTTCTCAAAATCTCCAAGCCAGCTAGGATTTGTTTGGAAACGCCTTTTGCGAGGAACAGTTCATGAGGTGCTTTTCATATCTGTTTTAATCATTTATATTTTTAAACAGAATTATTCGATTATTCTGACATCTTTATTCAGAGATATTAACATGAACACCGTTTCGTATTTTTAATGGTTACTTTTAATAAAATATTTTATAGGGTTCCGCTAATATCTGGGATTTTATTTATAAAACTCATCCCGGCTAATATTTACAATACTCATCCCAGCTGATATTTATACAACAGATCACGGGCTGCAACAATACCTACCAGAATCAACACGGGGTCGCGACTATACAAGTTTATTGTCAATAATTTACCAAGCTGCTACAGACGCAAACATGGCCTCTTCCGCAACAGTGTTGTTTTTGTTAGCCAACGCATTTTTACTTCTCGTTCAAGTTCTAGGCGGGTAAGTCACTAGTTCTTGAATTCAAACCATACATATAAAATTGCTCAATACATACATATATCATGACAACATATGGACGGCTTTAACAATGAAATTGAGCAAGGAAGATACCCACCGGTCCCCTCAACCAATGGCATAACCGCACGTGTTTTACATCCTGTCAAATTTTGGTGACTGTTTTAAAATGCTTTTACTGACCTGTTAACAGTCTTGTTACATCAATATATCGAATGATTCATCTATGTTCATATACATCACGATTAAAGTGATTTAAAGCACTAGAAATTTTGAATCATGTTGTGGTTTAGAAAGGGGCGTTCACGTATTGTTGGTGCACTTATTTAGGCGGTACTCCCATTTAAAGGCCTTTAACATTTAACTTGATGAATAATCACATCCGCCTAGTGAAGCTCCCAGTCTATTTAGGCCCCAACTGCAAAAGTTTGGGGCAACTAGAGATGGGATGTCTGTCCGTCTGTCATCGATTTCTTGTACGTACGGGCTAGAACTTTGAACGGAAAATCAGAGACCTGGTTATAGGCTCAAATGAAAGGTCTCGGTGTGTATATATGCCTTTTGACAGTTTCGGCCACCGGAAATGGCCGATTTAGGCCAAATTCCCAAAAGATGCGATTTTTCAAAAGATGAGCATTCACGAAATATTCAGGGGGCAGGGTGGTGGGGGGTGTTTGGGGCCATTTCGCCTTTACACCAAAGTCTAAAGTCTTTGAATTGAAATAATTCAGTGTGCCTTCATAAACGAAGGAGGCTACATGCAAATGAGACGCGACATTTTTTAGGCCCCAACCCAAAAGTTGGGGGCCTATAGAGTTGGGGTGTCCGTTCGTCTGTCCGTCCGGCTGTCCGTCTCTCATCGCTTTCTTGTACGGGCTAGAACTTTTGAATGGAAGGTCATAGAGACTTGGTTATAGGCTCAAATGAAAGGTCTTAGTCCGTAGATGTGCCTTTTGACCATTTCGGCCAAAAACCCTATCGGAAGTGGTCAAATTGGCCAAATTAGCCCAAAAATAGCGGTTTTTAACCCAGCTTTCGTGAAACGAAAACTGGGTTTGTGAGATCGGTCGGTGTCGTCCGCCGTTAGTTAGTTAGTTAGTTAGTTAATTAGTTAGTTAGTTAGTTGTATAGTAAACTTTTCTCTAAAAACCTATTTCCTCACACAGTTTTGGTCGTAGAGCTTTCAAACTTTAACCAAAGCTTCTTTATGGTACCCTCATACCGGCTTGTGCTTTATAGGACGATTGACCCTCTT
>LQRL01057088.1:11665-30463 GCA_001703475.1 Hydroides elegans
GAAGTTTAAGTTCAAGAAGCCAGCGAATATAACAATTTCAAATCACTTGAATCTAAACTTTTTCTCGTACGTTTGAATGTAAATCATGACAAAACAATTTGTACAGAGCGATAATATATATGGATGTATCTTTTTATTAAATTAAAAAGATATATCTTACCCATGGTGAAAGTTTTATAAATCACACAGAATTGATTCTTGTTAAAATCTTTAAAATGCAATTCCAAATAATCTGTCAAACCTGATCCTTCCATAAAACAGACCATGTGACAATTCACCAAGGCAACAGAATGTAACCTCACAGAATATTTAAAAAATGAAAAATAAAAAATATATTTATATATTTTTTTAATTTCTAATTGAAAATTAATTGAAACACTACCTGTCATAACATATTAGCCTTGACCTTAAAATTTCAGTCAAATAAGTCAGGATATGTTTCTTTATTCTCAGTGACTTATTTGACTGATCTAACTTATCTGACTGAAGAAAATTATCTGACTGAGAGAAAAGAAACGCGACCATTATCTTATAAAATCCCCGATTGCATAGACTACTTATATCTGACAGCACTATGATGAAGTTGTTTAGGTGTATTGCCTTCTAAAATACATATAACAATCACTTTTCGAAACTTTCGATGAACCTTATACACATTACTGGGCCAGGGAAAGAAAAGAGAGGGGAAGTGTATGTGACACGAACAAAGGATTATATTCATATTCATATAGAGTTTTGTACAGCATCATGCCATCATACGATTATTTGTGAGGGTTTATGTAAAAAATACATAGGGTGGCGAAATTTCGAACATGGTCCATCGTCATTTATGTTTACTAACATCCATTTATTATGATTAATTGCCAATCCAGCACAATGAAAGTCTATATACTTATTCAATATATATCAAGATATATGATGAATATAAAAGAAAACATAAATATGGCTTTTTCATGAGATATGTTGTGCCCAATGCAAATATCATTGTCCAGACTGGCGGAATTTCGAACGAGACTACTAAGCCTTTTATAGCGATTTGTTGTGGTGTATATGTTGCAGGGTATCTATTCGGTTAGGGCAAGTATACTTACCCTAGGGTAAGTATACTTAAATCAGGGCAAGTATACTGACCCTAGGGTAAGTATACTTGCCCTGATTTTTTAGGGTAAGTATACTTGCCCTGATATTTTTCAGGGCAAGTATACTTACCCTGGTTTTTGGCCTTCCAAAAAGGAAAGATACCCTAACTTGGTATGTCCATTATATGCACAAGTTATTCATGGGGGTGAGTGAGTTAAACGTTTCGCTTTGTGAGTGGAACCTATTGATCTGATTATTAGCTTAACTCCGTACGCAACAATGGTGTTTCAGAGTTGTTTATAGTAGAATAATTGCAATTTAAAATCAGTGTTTAGACATTTAACACGATTGGGGTTTGATCTGAAGGGCATTATAGTGAATCATCATACAAACAATGTTACATTTGTTATATTTAAAATATGTTTTATCTTTAAATGCTATCACATGTTAATAAACTCAAGTAAAACGTCCTTTATGTTATTGCATAAAAACTCTCATAAAAAAATTACATGTATAACAAATTGTCAATATCTCCCATGCATTTATTATCTATATTCGTTTACATTTGAATATTCGATTCAATTTATTACTGCCAAAAAAAATCAGTACATCTGTAGACGAAAGTCACACCTGCACGCCAGATAAATCATTTCCCTAAACCTTAAGAATCTACTCATTTTCATGACAACATGTATGGCTAATGTGACAACGTGTGCTTGGGAACATTTGCAGATTTAAAAAGATAATACATATTTGTATAAAAGTCATATTTTTGCCAACACACCACTACGTGCAATGACATTCAAACGACACATTTATTTTCAAAAGTAACATCTACCCCTTAATGATTCCTGACCACTAATTTTACTCATTTTTATTTTCTACACGAAAGGCACGAGCGAAATGTTTAATGTCGGTAGCAAGTCGAAATGATCTACTCATTGATCCGGAGCGAAACGCTCTACTCATCGAGGCGAAGTGTTCGACTCACTAAGCCACCAATAGTAATCACTCTATGGCTGTTTTAAGTAATAGAATGACTAAACCTTCAATTTCAATTGCAATCAATAATCATTAACACAATTGCTATGAGGAGCAAACCGTTCTACTCACACTAATCCAGCCAAACCTTTTACTCACTCACTCAAATGAATAACTCGTATGTTTATATTGAATCAGGGTATCTTTCATTTTTTGAAGGCAAAAAACCAGGGTAAGTATACTTGCCCTGAAAAATATTAGGGCAAGTATACTTACCCTAACACAGTTAGGGTAAGTATACTTACCCTAGGGCAAGTATACTTGCCCTAGGGCAAGTATACTTGCCCTAAAACGAATAGATACCCTGTGACATATATAGATAGACTCTATCGGTAAACATCAATATTATAAATATTGAAACCACCTCAGCCCCATTTAATCATTTGCAGTCTTTATATATTTTTCGACCGAACATGAAAATAATGAACCGCTCCTGTGGCATCAAAGTTAATGTTCGAAAGAAGGGGTGGGAGGCAGGGGGGAGGGGCGATGTGTAAATAAAATGGATAGGAAAAAAGTATATATATTTCGAAGTTTTGTTTTTGCTTCATTTATTCTAATTTCGGTTTCAACGCCTTGACATAGCATTGATATGTACGTGTCTGCTATTTGGAAATAAAACCAATGAAATCAATTTATTCTATTTCTATATCAATAAAGTATTTTGTTATCACCTCTTTTGTATAGTGTAACTGGTCAAGTTCATAATATATTCATTAAGTCCAAATAAACACTATACTGCATATCATCTGGTCACAGTTTTAATGTGTAACTGGCTATTATTGTTAAATGAACGAAATCCTTCACAACTGTAGACATATGAAATAACCCGTCGAACTTATTTTGTACGAACTCCATATAACCCTGTCTAATACCATGATTCTTTAAAAGCTAGGATGATACATATGTTTGGAATCCTGCAATACAATACATGAACCATACTCTAAAACATTTTGGCGAAAGTGCAAAAAAAACCTATCGGGTTCAATTTGACGGAACGAAAACAATCCATAAAATTCGTTACCCTCACTTATTACAATTTGTAGCGCGTAAGTTCTCGAGCGCAACGCAATCAATTTTCATTCTCAACAATCCGGCGATCGGTTAAAGGGGTTAATAAAACGGGCGCAAATAATCTAATCAACGTCTGATCTGTTTTCCATTTGACCCGAACACCCATACGCATTAATTCGACGCGAAAGAATGAGGCCAGGTCTTAATGGAGAGCGCGCGCTCTGGATATAAAGCGAACATCAAACCAAACAAGAGAAGGAGTGCAATGATATAAAAGAAAAGTAGGTTAAATTGGCGGTTGCCTGTTTGCAAATTTCGTTGAGGGCTTCACGCATAAAAATATCGTGTATTGAATCGTGTTACAGAATCTGGCTCTGTTGTTTATATTGTTTAAAGGTAAAGTGGCGCATAGTTCGATCATTTTTGTTAGCGTTTAGCGTTTAAGGGTTTGCCAAATCATAATTAAGCGTTAAACGTTAAGTGTGTAGTGATCAACGTTTAAGGTTAAGTGAATATTGTCAGAGGTTAGGGAGGTTTATGCACTAAGGTGTTGCATGAATGAGGCTGTTTGGGTGGCTATCAATTAGCGTTTACAGGTTAGTGTTTAGCGTTAAGCGATTAACATTTAGCGTTTATATGTGTATCTATTATCGTTTTAGCGTGATAAGAACCGTGCGCGACTGTATTTTGGTCACGTCATTGTAGTTTTCTTCTTGTATGTAGCAACGCACATGAATGAAAATAGATGTTATTGCTAAGACGTTCTGTATGTTGCTATGTTCCTCTTTCATGCTATTCATTTGCTTTTTTATTCAAAAATAAGCTTGTTTTTACTTCGCTGAATTTGTTCGAAAAAGAAACTAGCAAAATAATTGTATACATAGATGAACTTCTTCCATTCTTGACAGCTTTTTTAAAAAATATATTTTCAAAGACATTTGTTCATAAAAAAAATACATATTTGTTTGAGGGTCAGATGCCGTAATCATATTTATCTATTCATGTATATGTGATGACAACGTAAAACATCCTTTGTCTTTAACTGTTCGCTATAACTCATTTAGTTGTGTTACCACTCATATTCTTTTGGCCATATGTTACATTCTTTGCTTGATTTGTTACCATCGCTTCGACTAGAGGTTCATAACTGGAAGCGGATCCGTACATTAAAGTGCTATAGGGATTGTTCTTGTTTTGGAATGAAAATATGGTTATCAACCAATCGTATGACAAATACTGACATAATATTTATATAAATGCATTTATCTTATGGTCTACTGCATTGTTAGATTCGTGTTTTTCAAATAGGATTGGTTCTACGTAGCGTTTTTCGAATAGTCAAGAAAAATGCTTTCTTAATTTGGCTCTTTTGCTAAGAATCCTTCAGCTCAACGGTGAGGCGAAAAGACTATTGTTATGAAAATATGTAGAGGTTTATATTGTTTTCGTTAATAAGTCTCGCTAGGAAATGGTCAGCTTCCTGGGTCACTGACCAGAGGGTATATATTGAGACTGATTTTGTTTATGTTTTTCAGTTATGACTAATAAATTGGAAACCAGCGGTCGAATTTGTGATATCTTAATATGTAGTTTTAGAGCAACTATTGTTAAATAATAGTAGGTGTGGCGTAGTCATACTCGTGTGAGCTCAGTGCGAAAGATATGGTGTAAATGTGATATCGTTGGCGATATCTATATTGCGATTTTTTTTCTTCTTTTTCGTAGTGATCGTAGCCTACATGAGAGCGGTGCACCATTGAATTACACTTCATTGAGAATTGTCTCATTGCAGCCAATAATACATGATCTATCTATTTGTCCGATTGTTACGGTGATATATAAAGCAATAAAACGGGTACGACATCTTATCGAATTCATTCTAAAACACTGTACTGTTTCATTGTAAGTGTA
The DNA here is from genome assembly GCA_001703475.1 of Hydroides elegans. Taxonomy (NCBI): domain Eukaryota; kingdom Metazoa; phylum Annelida; class Polychaeta; order Sabellida; family Serpulidae; genus Hydroides; species Hydroides elegans. The sequence continues at coordinate 16,712 of LQRL01057088.1, forward strand.
CGTTATCAGTTTTACTACAGGTTGAAAACGGAACCTATACCATGTAGAGTTATAGTAACACTATGACGATAATCACAATCATACTCGTGACAAGAAGTAAGACAATGCTTGAGAAGTAGAGCAACGCTATATTAATTGCTTCTAATGACACAATGGTATAAAAAGAAATGTAAGTGCCAATGACAACACTTGAGCAAATGTGTGATTTAAGAAATATATACAAGTGCCATTACATAAAAACTCATATGAAATTACATTTACTGGCAGATTTCTGCGAAAATGATCAAACGCCAAAAGGGTTGCTTCATAAAATGTACCGAAACATAATCTAAACCAAATACATTCAAATTAGATTCACAGTTAATCGTGATAATATGTTTGTTTTATTGCAGTCGACAAAAGCAATATGAAACATGACACAAACATTTTATGCCGCATATCTTGACAAATTTAATTAATTGAAAGAGTGAAATAACATTCCTCTTTTTGACACCAGTTCCCCATACATCCTTGTAATAGGACCATCTGAGACTAACATTACCAACAACTTTTCATAATTAATCTAACGGACGCTCTTATAGGCTTTTTCTGAAATGGAGCGTGCTTCGTAATGGCTTAATGCCTCGGCTCCCGTCCGATAGTCGTTTGGTATTGCTCACGATCGATAGAACGTCGCGCGACGTTAGAGAGACGTCGCATTAGTAGTCGCGTATAATATTTGACCGAGGTGTTGTTATTGTTGCATCATTGTTCGATGTTATATCAGCGCTTCCCAACATTGTGGTATAAAATCTATTAGAATAAAGGTGATACGGTGTCACTTTACATTTGACGATGCTTTTTAACCAAACAACATAACATGAATTTTGACGTGGCGTAGATTTTCTACGTTGCAATAATACAACTTGCCGAGAAGGTTGCTCTGAGAGTAGCTGGGAACGCAATGGATCCTTGGGGTATACGTCGAGTGCTTTTTGATAGCGGTGTTTCAATTAAGTTACATCCCGTGCCTACACGTAAATGTATATATGTAAATCAGAAATCATATAAATAATTCCCATAGTAATGTTCTAAGGCTATTTCAATTAATTACAATAGGATATATGCTTAGGTTTAAGGTCCCTTGTGTCCGCAATATGTTACCTCCCTCTTACCCTTCTAGAATCAGGGGCCGATTAGGAAGGTGCATCACCTTCTTTTTTACGCATTTTGCCTTACACTGTTTCGGCATCCTGTTCGGCTTTAGTATTTTTTACCATTAGCTGCCTAGGTTCGAGGTACATTTGTATGTCTAAGGATCTGAAATGTTCGAAAACGGTTCCCTGGACATGAATACTAGGCTCGAGTTATTTAACTGGATTATATCATCAGAATTCAATTATTATTCAAATGAAATGAACCAGATACTCGTCGAATTTAAAAGATAGCTTTACTCAGTGGTTTCGATTGTTCGACATGAGAGTTTGATCTTTGGCATACCACCATACCGGAATAGGTTTCGAAAAATCTACGGAATGCGTTATAAATAATGACATTGCCTTGTGAAAGGTATAGTGATGGCCGTTGCCAAATTGTCAGTTTATCACAATTTCCCCTTGGCCAGTTTCACCTGTTCAATCCCATTTATCTACCACTAGCTGTATCGCAGTTGTCTATATCTTTCTTTTTTTCTGTCTTTTTCTTTTGTTCCTGTCTTTTTACTTAGTATAGAGATAAAATTAATTTTATGTTAGGCTTTACAACAAAAATCCTTATGATACTGATTTTTCAGATGTATTTTTGCTACCAGCAAAATGCTATATAGCATCGCAATAACGTTGTTATCTAATTGTATTATAATCAATCAAGTTATCTATTTCACAAATAAAGACAAGTTCTTCGCATAAAATATTTTCCAAAACATATTTTAATAGTAATCGTGCGTCCCTATGTCTGGTAAACACAAAATGCATGATTTTATGTCGTTCCAAGTGTTAATATCAGTTTACAGGGAAAAGAGCCTGTCTCGTTGCCCTATTACATGTGACTACTCCATACGCACAATGACTGGCTCGTCTCGTTGCTCCGTTCAGCCAGGTCATAACGTATTTGTCGACGTTGCAACAACATATTACATGTATATACATGTACCTTATACGTATATACATCACATATCTAATAACACAGGATCCATCTTAGCGATCCTTTGCTAAAAATAAGACGATGTCTTACACAGAAAGAAGCATGATGAACGAACGGAAAAAGTGAGTTTGATATTGTATAACTGACATTCCCGGTAAGTATCGAGTATCTAAGCAATTAATTTGTTCTCTTTCAAAACAAACTGAAGAGTAGTGCCTTGGTTGATGAGTATAGATGCATCGATATCCTGATAAGTGATCAATCAAACAAAAATTTATATCAGGGTACACTTACACGTTCATTTATATATAAGTTATTTTTAGTTCAAGAATGCTCCACATGCATATCGATATTAATCATGAACAAGTTTAGAATTATTACGATTCTAATATGCGTGAAACCCTCATGGCAAAACGACACACGATGTTGTTATGTCATTTTTACTAAAATCACATAAATGTTTTGCGAAATATTCGTATTCAACTGCATACCGTGATGTGGATTTTGGGAGGGGTGTGTGGGTGATGTGCGCACCCAAAAACCAGTAGTATATTTTACATGTTTAGCCGTTGACATCTGTTTCATTTGCTTCTTGTGAATAAGGCATTAATATTGAACCAACGATGCTTGTTTTACTCAAATAGATTATCACTTGTATGTTCAAGTGACACTTATGCCAAAAGTCATATGCAAAATTTTAACTATATTTAAAAGTGTTCATCAACAATATGGTGTTTGAAATTTGCCGGGTTTTCTAAACGTATTGCATACGCATCGAGTAAACTTAAACCACTTTTATAACATTACACACGTGTTTACACACCATACACCCCCGTTCATTAATATATCTTATACAAGACTAAATTCAGAGTCTTCGCGTTTTATTTCACACCATTGGCGTCCCCGGTTCAAAATATTCCGGATTCGCAACTGATACTAATGAATACAGTATTAGCAAACGTATAATTTATGTAATAAAATCAATCTTCACTTCAAAATATGCAAAAAACGTTATATAAACTCACTTTGTGCAAAAAATGTCAAAGACCGCGTTCACGCAAACAAAAAAGCTCGAAACCTGAAGGCTCGAAAGCCACTTTTGTATAAAAATATAGCAATTTATCCCTTCTGTACACGCAAAAAGAGGGGTTTTTGTTTTTTGCATTTTATTCGAGCTTTTAATTTTGCGTGAACTCACCTTTAAGTGTAAAAAATCTCTGTTTACTAGCTGGGCATCGGTGCTTTGTGTACAACTTCATTGTTGTTCCGTTCTGGCATTTCAATGATCGTAGTCAAAATGCAATCACAAACAATATGTGAGTGACCTAGGCATTTCGACAGTCAATGATATTTAAGTGGGAATGCGTATACACTTATATGCATTTGAGTTCAATGCATAAAAATGAACTTACTCAATTAAGTTCGAAATGTGGCCCATTACTTCTCGGTTATGACAAAAGACAAAATTAAAACTTTATATCAGTGATAAAGCATTTCTGTTAGAAAGCAAGCAATCGATGGACGTACTGTGATGGACTATTTATATAAAGTTTTGAGCATTTTTACTTCGAACAGCACAATTCGAATTAGTTATCCTATGCACTTAACCCTCCGAATATGAGACCATTGCTTGAACATTTATCATAGCATGTATTTTTTTGCTCATGAAACCCTGGTTTTTATTTACGTCATTACGAAAAACAATAAATGTTAAGGGTATAATGATCTCATTGTCATTCACTGCCAACAATTGTACCTTTTCCTTGATCTAAATATCATTTTTACGATATATATTGTACAATATTCTCATAAATTTCACGATAAAGTGACGTATAGCAATGTGAGGGGTAACATTGAATAGGCGTTTTGAGGAATTAAATGTTGCTAAAGTAATTCCCATCCCTAATCGGTTTTTTGTTTCGCAAAACTGTTGCTTACATGTGATAACAACGTTTGATTTTGTCACGGGTTATCAGTCCAAAAACATTTCATTTACCAAATGCCTTCATGAGCGAAGCCTACAGCTAATCAACAAATTAATTATAAAGGATTCACTGGTTTCTTCCGGTCAAACGTCAGCAATTTCTAATAACGTTGACAGGTTTGCCAAGACATGGGGTCTTTAAGAATAATTGCCATTAAATTGGAAAGGGCAATCATAAGGTGACCAAATGTGATTGGGGGTGATTAATAATTTTGAGAATCCTGATGAGACATGATCGTGTTTATCTCACATTTTACTCATATGGTAAGACGGCAATTTATAATTGGTCAAATAGCATTTATTGGGGGGGGGTTAGATTGCGTATATCGTCATTTGCTAAGATGTCCCAGCCCTTAAAATGCGTTTCATCACTTTTTTCAAAGCAATTATCATGACCTAAATTTAAAGATAATTCCAAAAGAAATAAACCATAGCTGTCCTGAAGACTCAAATTCGAATCATAATTTGAAGAGAGCTTCTAGAAATTGGCATACAAATATAAAGTCTAGTTGCAGACGAACAAATCATGTTTTTATATTGGCACTGTTATTACAATCATTTTCGATGACATTGTATTATAACGATAGAATCCATGTTAAAACATTTAACTAAGTATTGTTTGATAAATTATTTTGACAGATATTCAGGGTCCTATAAAAAATATAACGTAGACTAAACATGAGTCACATTACTTCATAACCATGTTCTTTAATAAATGATTGGAAACAAACTCTATGATGACACATACATCATCCGATACATTCCAAGTCCTTATACAAACGAACCGTTTTCAAATCGTTTAATGTTTTATTTCTCAAAAAGGAAATTTACACATATTGGTACATCAAGCTTTTGACATGATAGGTTCCGATCCGTGATAAAAGTATTTTTTGAACTTTGATATTGACAACACATCCTCAATATTATACACGGTTCTTTCATTTGACGAATCATTTTCGCGAAAAATGGCTAAAGCGTTTGATAGTTTCATATAACATGGATAAATCATCATGTGACACATTCTAAAACTCATTGCAAAGGCGTACGTTATATCTAATCAGTACCTTTATGCACAGATCATTTTGTAATATCTGCTAGAAGGTCTACTCACCTTTGACTTGGTCCTCCGTTAATTGGTCTGCCTGCAACATAAACATGGCAAGAATTAGATGATACAGGTTTCTCCTTTAGGTCTACTACCACCGCTAATTTTCCTATCCTTGATTAAGCAGTGGGATCATATAGACGTAACGAGGAACAGATATGCTGGTTTAGCTGGAGAAAATTACGATTAAGCAGAAAAAAAATGATTATAGATGCAGTGATGAATAGATTAGATAAGACGATATATCTTTTTTATCTATAGTACCAAAAATTTATGAAAATAATTTGAATATGATTGAGACACTTAAAACAACATACATATCCAGTTTTGTTTTTGAAGGAAAACATCGCACTGTTTTATACTCTAGCTTGCACAATATTTAGATGCATATGGATTAAGAAGAATGAATTAAGGTCCAAACGTAACCGGTCATAATGTTGCCAAAATGGTAAGCACCAGTCAGAACGTCACGCAATGCATGATGTGGTTAGGCACTTATAAGATCGCCGCGAAAATCAAGTTATATTTAATTCAATGGCACATCAATGAAGAGCAACTCATGAGTTATTACCCAAAAAAGTTGTTCCAAATTCCAGCTCGCTTGGAAATTTTGAGAAAATACTTGTTTGTAAGGTGATTTTTTACAACTTTTTGAAAAAAAATGTCGTGGGGTACCTTTCTTAATTAAATGTAATTGCGTGACCACCTCATTATGATGCAATTAATTCTTATAACATTTTTCCTAAAATAGCCATTGCTGGCCTTATCGATTTAAAGCCATTAAACGGAATAAATCATAACAATTTAACTTACCAACATATCAATAGAGTTCACCTATTTATCCAAATCATCAGTATAACAATTAAAATACTAATAAAGAATGAACATAATTAAATGTAACGTAAAATTGTTTTTTTATTCAAGCACAATAACAAATTGTATTTTTCAAAGTCCAATGATACGTCAAGGTCTTGGATATTAAAGTCGTATTATGTAATATTATTAGATATTTCGCACTATAAGAAATATTCCACCGCTGTAGATTAATGATTAGATACTTTTATCCGACGTTGATTGCTTATCCTCTTTGTATATCACTTTATATCATTACATTCCCCTAACCATACTTCTCATGGATACATTATCCTTCTTTTTTTCATTGAATATCACAGGTAAATGGCAAATTATCTGCCGCAAAAGCCCCGCTTTCTCGCATTTATACGCAAACCCCCCGTTTATCACCTTTTGAGCTTTATAAAGAATTCTATAAAGCCAGTGCACAATTTTGAATCAACGACTGTTGCTTAATAATTGCATTGTGTTTTGCATTGTGATCCGTCGGTAGGTGTTTATTTGCGAGAATCCGTTGAGTAGGAGCTTCTTCATTTGCATTATTTTCTTGTACCAAGGATCTATGGCCAAACATCTATGTGCTTTTTTTCCTGATGGTCGGATTTTCTTCGCTGGCCAATCTCAAACAAACAGATGAGATCTTGCGAGATCTAAAGGAACATCTGAGTCTCCATTGCATCCAAATAAATGAATCCGACAGTGAGAGGTTATAAAAAAAGAAAAGATGTAAGACAAATGCGGGAGAAGTGATGGATTAAGTATAGATTTCAGAGGATGCATTAAAAAGGGGCCATGGGTTTGCTCAAAATAGATGCTGAAAAGTGCCTCACATTCTTGTACTTCGACCTATTTTCAATATCCAGAACCACATATATATTTATAGTACATACTTTCAAAGAAATTATGATTTGTGTATTCGATGAAAACCCTTAAACATTTTTTTTACTTTTGATTATATACCATGCCATCATAAGGGTATAAACAGAACTCTAAGATAATATTTTGCTCTGGATTCTGGTGTTGTATTGCTTGAACATTTAATGAATCGGCAAAAGCGCAATCAGCATAAATTGTAAGATATTTTTGGCAAGCGATTTCCATTTGTGAACAAATTTGATGAGGTTAAAAGTAACAGATTTGATCATATATTTTTAATGATTACGCTGACACTAAGAATTTTCGACTTTTAAAGACATTATTCTATAGCAGTGGACATGAATTAATAAGGCCAGTTGCAGTTCACGGTGTAAGTCCCAAGCATCGCATGGGTATGCTTGGGCGCGGCTTTATTTCCTTCAAGAAATAATGAATGTTTATATTGGCAATGATTATCTTTTAATCAATCATTTTTTATTATGATCACAGATAAATGGTTTTCATGAAATGCCCAAGCGCGACTTTGGGCTACCGTGATATGTCTTATGTGAAAATCTCTTTTTTTAACGGTTTGACACCATTTGAATTACCATAGGGTATAAAATAATTATTCGAAATCTCGAAATGGCTTCCTTTGTAGCCTAGTCATAAAACAAAAATATTTCAAAGATGTGTGTTTCAAAATCACTAACATTAAATCGAAGTAAGCGAACTAAACAATATGCTACATTTTTGCAATAAACAGTTGTATTTCAATTACTCATAAATTTTTAATCCTGTAAATTGGTTTCATATTTAACCATAGTTTACATTACCTCCATTGAATCTATTGTTTTCATTTTATTTACACCGCATCCTTTTATTCGGAACACCAATGATGCAATTATTTGCAATTCGAAACACAATCAATCATGTTATTTGTTATTGCAATTCGCTAAAGACTCCCAGACTACGAATGCTTTCAACTTTTTTTCAGGTGATAAACTGTATACATACAGAAATAACCCTATTTAGAAAACATGTTATGTATACAAGTGTGATTCATGAGGCATTGTCATTGCGTATCCTTTGACTTTGGTGTTTCTGCATCACCCTTGTCCCTTGCTATCATAGCAACCTCTTTCCCATCATCCACTTCCACTACAGGTCGTTTCTTCTGATTCTCCTTCCTATCCACGCAATCCGCTATCAAATAGCCAACCATTCCTATGATCAACATTCCAAACAGAATGGCGATCTTTGTCCCCGTACAGAGGGCGTTACTGTAGCCAGAGCCTAAGGCCAAGCCTAGGCACCACCAGAGCAGATTATTGGCGAATGCAGGTGCGGTATTGTCGCTAAAGAAAGCTCCATATAAGGCTGCAATTATATTGTGATTATTGTGATATTTCCGTTCATGGATATATAATAAACAACTACAATAAGGAAGTTCTTATAAAGATATTGCATTTTGTTATTGCTATTTTAGTAACTTTTTTGATGAACAGTGTTTTCAAAAATCATCTTTTGACTACATGAGGATTATCGAAAATATTTAATTTAGAATACGAAGGACGATACTTTCACATAAAATAGTCATAAAAGTATCATCAAAATGCAGTGATGACCTTATACTTTGTTCTATCAGGATGTTTAGCTTTATTTTTTGTTACTACATCTTAAACGTGTATAAATGCTTTTTTGTAGAATTCTATCATAACATGAGCACCTACCAAAAAGCATCGTTATCCAAATCGAGTCAGAAATGCCCCATAGTAGTGTGATCAAGAAGAAAATACCGCTCTTGTCGGGGTCGACAGTCCAAAAAGTAAGAGTGGCTTGGACGATTAAATCCAAACAAAATGCTGAAACAGAGAATAGTTATATATATGGTAGAAATTTCTATGTATTCTGGGTATGGTATATGGGTATATTGTAATGTTTTCTCGTTTATTTGATTTAGCGCGGTTTGCTTACGGTGAGGTTGTATCAGAATGTACACATGTTCTCAAATAAACTACTCGGCTTTTATTCCAATGGACAGAGTATTCAGAATACACGAATTCAAAACGATTATCAAAGTTTATATATATATATATTTTCAAATATATACATACGACAAATATAAAGATAACAATTACAGTACCTTTTATTATACATACCTGTCACAAATATAGGAATTCTGCCAGTGATTTTGACGAAACGACCACTGGTCAGGGATATAACAGACCCGACCCCAGCAAATGGGATGTAGATATAACCGATCATGGAGATGCCTAAGGCGCAGGCAACCCAAGACTTTGTAAAATATATATATTTTAAAATTATTGAAAATAACTTTGATGAGTGTGTTTTTCCGTTTATCAAAGCTAGTACATACAACGGATGGATATAATTTGTGTATTCTAGGGTAAATTTTCTACTTGATCAAGATGGCATTTCAAATATTACACCTATTTAATTTACTTGCTAGAATAACAATTCATAATATCCGTCATGACTGATTATTATAGATAGAATTATGTCTGCACTAATATGAACAGCCAAAATGATATGTAATTATCAAGATATAAGTTACTATTAAATGTTACATTTCAACCACATTGATATTCTTACGTGCCTTTGACTAAATTGCTTGTCTCAAGACAATAGACATAAGTTCGGTACCAGTTTATGATATCATTTAAGGTTGAAATATAAGGTACTCAACAAAAGATAAGCAGCAACTTCAACTTATCAGGCTCCCATATAGAACTACTCGTTATAGCACATAGTCTGCTGAAATTTATTCACGATTTGCTTTGTTTCAAACGAGTCATTTAGACGGTAATATAGAGCGCTCAAAAAGGTATTTTTCAGCTTTGGCATTTCATTTTTATCACCGTATGTTAATTGTTTTTCTTTTCAAATAATAATTCAAACGGTGGCATTCAAACGGCAACACCATCCCTTAGAAAAATGGTTAATATCACTAAATCACTAAACCCCTTCAAATAAAAAAAAACTTATGTTGTTGATGATAAAGGTTGCATATCTTTTGTTGAGTACTTTATAAAGACATACCCTTGTGAAATCATGTGAAAAGAAAGCACCTTCCAAACCCACATACAAACTTAATGGTATAAGAAGCAACTGTTTCTTCCTTATAGCTTGCTTCGATGTGGACAGGAGAAGGGTACGGAGTTCTTGTCTGATGGTTAGCTCAGATTTCTTAACCAGATGTCGGGGTATGCCATCAATGAAGAAAATTGACATCAAGATGGCACAAATTGCGATTATCATGTAGATAGCAACAAGTATCCATACCAGAAAAAAAAATCCAAATTAGAAATAAAAATAGCATGGATAACATTTTACTTCCTTAACAAAATATAGTTTCAGAACTAAATAGCTGAAATGTAAAACATTTTTATTTTTCCTTTATTGATATATTTGTTACATTTTTAAACATTTTGATGGTTCTTTGAGCAATAATTATCAAATAATTTGTCAAAAATCATTTTAGTTCCTATTTTCTTCTGCTGTATTCACAAAGTCACAATGTCCAAATCATGCAAACTATAATAGAAAATCAAATAGCAACCACACTTCACTAAATATTGAATTTTACTTAGATGGAACTGAGAAGGAACTTAGATCTTAGACGGAACCCTTTGCTCGGGCGGCGCTTCGGTTTATATACGCAAAAGCAACGCTGCGCGTGCATACGCCGCCTCGAACAAAGGATAGTTGTAGACAAAATACTTTTAGATATAATTCACAATCACACTTTTTATTACAAAAACATCGTTGAATCTTAAAACAATTTGTAGATTAACAAGTACATTACAGTTGCGGATATATTTACTTGACAGGATAATACACAATTAAAAGATACATTTTAAAGCATATCTCATATAACAATTATTACAATGTTCCAAAATCTTCAGTGATTAATAAACAAATCATTACCAATATTGTCATGTAATTTATAACTGATTATCGTTAAATAACAACGTTTTAATATCTTCTGATATATTCTATAATTATACCAACACTAGTGATTATATTTTCCGCCTGACTTAATTTCAGTAACTGTACCATTTATCAATATTATTTAATAAAAGGTTAATACAATAATCTCCTTTTACTAATATTCTGGGATATGAACCTGACATCTCATATGGTGGGCTGGAGGTGTTGCAAAAGTAGCAATGTCGGTTTGACCGTTTATTGAAATTCTAACGTAAATACCAGATTTCAGACCGTAAAGTTTTTTTAATAATCGATGCCAATAACTTATACTTATGGAACAAATTTACGATATAGCTATGCAGAAAATGATTAATTACTGTATCCAAAAATAACTCTGGATCTTGAAATGGTGATGGTGATCAGAATGTATTGTCATTTAATTATTGTAAATAAGAAAATATCGATAAAACGTTTCACTGAATTATATCTAAACTAAGAATTTCTGCTATTATTGGTTTGTTATTCTGAAAGTCCTAATTCCAACATATATCATTTCCTTCAGAGGAAACATTTGAAATAACAATTTCATATAAGTTTCACACATAATCAAATATTAATTAATATATTTTACGTACTGTGCTTTTTGGAACGGGTTCTGAGTTGGTGCCCTGTAACTCATACCACGGACAATAATTGACCCCGCAAATTTTAGCAATTGCATCATCCGGCACGGAAGTATCATTCACATATGTTGATGCAGTTCTTAAAACAGTTGCTGCGATTATGTTTCCGAATAGGCTGGCTGTATAGGATAGGAATTTGATACAGTTTTAAACTTTGTAAAGTCGCACAATATATAATATGATTAACATGCTCCATACGTCCGTCTGCGTCTGCGCCTGCGCTCGCGTCTGCGTTGATTCGATCGGAACATGTCGCAATCGAATCGGTAGACGGATGAAAAAACGGATGAGAATGGTCACGCGGGTAAAAAGAATCGGGTTTTTAAAATATTATTTGAATCTTTTAATTAATTAAAATAATGGGATATATTTGACTATGCTAATAATGAATAGGCTTATTTTGATGAAAAAAATAGGTTTCAATAACGGGGACTAAAAATATTATAGAATTATTGTTTTGCTCGATTCATGGGCAATTTTACTTTATTAATCATTACTGATGGACATAAACTACCTAAGTTAGAAAAGAAACATTTTATTTTACTGATTTATGTTGATTTTTATGCCTGGAAGTAGTTAAAATTTGAGATTAAATAAAATTGACGAAGGAAAAAACGCGTGAATCGATGGATCCAATGTTACACAACAAGATAAATTGACGTAGACGCAGACGCAAGCGCAGACGCAAACGCAGACGCAAACGGACATATGGAACACTAGCTTAAAGGACGTTTCATACACAGACAAACAAATTAAGACCCGTCATGCCAGAGTTGTTATATTCTAAGCTGTCTAGAAATTATTTTTTATAACTTGATCAATTCTTAAATAAATATTCTGTGCTTATATATCAAAACAATATAAACAATAATATTTAAAATGTCATTGAAATTAAGAAAATATAGTACAAAAACTTCTTGAGACCAAAGGATATACCGTGTTATTTTGTTTCTATTGCAAGACAAGGCTGTGATTTTTAAAATTATATGATTTTATAGTATACTTTAGACATGTTCTCAGATAAGGCGTGCAAGCTATATTTCAATTTTAAAAAAAACGTACAACAGGTATATATCAAACCAAAAACTCCAAAACAGAACGCTATTTGACTGTCTTTTTTCTCTTGGTTGATGCTTGCTAATTCCGTGGCTAATATGGTGATATATGAGGTAATTGCTGTCCAAAGTGGTGCTACGAAAAAACTGCAAATAGAAAGGAAGCTTACAAAGATAACAAAATATACCTTATACGGTATTTCAAAAAGATAACAATCATTACATAAACAATTTTACTGACATGGCTCATAAACAGGGAGGATCACACAGTTTTGATTATGCGAACGACACACCTTTTAACACTTGTTTTTCTCAAATCTCCCCTGTTAGTGCATAGCTATGCTTACTTTGAAATGACACTTGATTAATGTCTAATTTGAATATTATAAACTAAATCAAGACAAACCCGCTTATGATCGATGCCGGAACCATCGTTGCCCATACACCATATCCATTTGCAGTCATCCACAGAAGAAATCCAACAAACGATATGCTTATTGTCCATTTATGACCGATAACCCTTATCATTAGTGGCGGAACAAAAACACACGAGAGGACCAGAGTCACGTATCTAATAGTCGCGCAAATCGTTCCCATACCTGTCATAATGGTAAGCCTCCAGACTCGAGACAGAGTCTCCAATATGCAACTTGGTTATTGGGTCCATCATATCATTTAAAAGGTTTATGGTCACTTCGGCCCCTACAACTTCGGCCCCTACAACTTCGGCCCCTTTTGGACACTTCGGCCCCTCCGGTAAAACCACTTCGGCCCTTTTTGGTCACTTCGGCCCCTACAACTTCGGCCCCTACAACTTCGGCCCCTACAACTTCGGCCCCTTTTTGAAATCGTGAAAATGTCAATATAAAGCGGTTTTATTTTTAAAATTTTAAAATTATTTAAGCATTTTGTTAAGCCTAATATTTAATTAACAAGCATTTTTTTAAAAATAATTATTTATTTGTGTTTTAGAGGCAAGACACTTCGGCCCCTACAACTTCGGCCCCTACAACTTCGGCCCCTTAAACTTCGGCCCCTACAATTTCGGCCCCTTATTTTGATAGGCAAAGCTAAAATAAAAGATCATTTTATTTATTCCAAACTTTTATTTATTTGAATAGCACACTTCGAAAATCACAAATC
>LQRL01057109.1:8791-20215 GCA_001703475.1 Hydroides elegans
TAATAAAGTTGTTTTTAATAAATTGCTTTTCAATTACACATTTGTTCCTCTTTAAGTGTTAATTTTCTTATAAAAAAGAAACATCTACTCTCAAATAATTGCGGTGTCCCACTTTTTAGTAAATTCCTAGATGTCGGGTACTTTTTTCTTTACTTATTTTTCTCATCAAATATTATTACATCCATTCTAATTTCATCAGTGTATATTTGTAAGATATACACCTATATTATGTCCAAATTTCAAAGAGATATCTTCATTTTAACTTGGTTTATTAAATACGTAAACTTTCATATTGGTCAAAAAGTGTCCCACTTCATGATAAATTGTTCTAAGTGTATTGTCGCCTATCATTTTGAACATTGTCCAACAGGACACAAAACATTTGACCGATCTATTTTTAAACAACCTACTTCAAACCCTTTGTGCTTCCCACTCTACCTCTCTGTCCCTGTCTCTCTCTTTCTCTCTCCTCTCTCTCTCTTTCTCTTTCTCCTTCTCCCTCTCTCTCTCTATCCATCTATCTATCTATCTATCTGTCTATCTATATATCTATTTAGCTCTATCTCTCTCTCTATATCTCTGTGTCTCTCTGTCCTTCTCTCTCTCTCTCTCTCTCTCTCTCTCTCTCTCTCTTGAATTTCCTTATTAGATATAAGAGGATTTATTTATATCTAGAAAGTATTTGAAAAGACCACCTGGATTCAATCATGTAAGGCAAATATTAATAGCAGTTAATATATACGAATATGACAAAACACACTTAAAGTTTCAAGTCATTGTCCTTTTATCAGACAGGTTCATGTTAAGCAACGTTATATCTTGAGTGTAATTGTTAAATGGCAAATTATGTCTAGATTTAAGTGGTCCTTGAGGCTTATTAATAAACAAGACATTTCTTCGTAAATATATTTCAACTTCGTGGGAGATGCAGTTATTTAAAGATAAAGTTAAGAAATAGAGCAGTTTTATATTATTACCAAAGGAGTTATGATCATATTTTATTTATTTTGTAAAAGGGAATTTCCCATAACCTATTTATATGATGCTTTGGCGAATGTTGAAGTACTTGCGTGAATAATAATTGAAATACTCTCACAGGTGTTACTTTAACTGACATTTCAACCGTCTCGTTTTTAGAATCATAAGTCATTAATAAAGGTTAAGATTTTTGAATATAATTTCAAAATGATCTATTTTAACTAAATAAATTTCTCAAACGCTCGACGTTTTTGGTATATGAATTAAGGAACAGTGTTATTTATGACCTAATTAAGTCGACTTGATATTTAATTTTGCTCATTAGTAGATAAGAAAATACAGTTTGGGGCCAAGGGTATATGCTGTAAAACAAACTACCACCAGCAACTTGTACAATAAAACGTCATTTTATATTACAACATAGACTCTTTATGATAGGAACGCAAACAGGTTGAGAATTAAAAATGCGTGCTTTAGCTTCATAAGTATGATACCATTCACTTTATTTCTTTAAAAAACATCTTGAGATGCAATACATTACATTCTCATCTAAATAACGGATGGTAATGATCATTGACATCACATGATATTATATTGTTTTACACACTTGACTTAAGTATGTGTTGTGTAATCATTTTGCGGGATGATATTTATAATCATAATCTGTATAAAATGACGTTCAATTTAATATGCTCTGTGAGTAGTTCGATAAGTCTATAATCGAGTTTACACTCCCTAACCTTATATTGCTTGCGATTTCGCTTAGCGCCCACAGTTTCGATCCATTGAAATTTAAATACATAAGAGATAATTTACTACATGCAGATTCAACCTCCCGTATTGAAAGCAAAAAAAAGCAAGAACTAATATATTTTGAAGCAGAAAATGTTTATTTTTCCCTATCTGAACCACCTGAATTCACGTGTAATCAACAAAATGTCGTAAAACCCATTTTTGTTCTCAAAGCCCTCCCGGGTGGCATGCGGATTGAGGTTTCCAGCCAAGAAAATCCTTATTTTATGGTTTTGAGTATTACGATGTGCCTTATTTATAAGCCCTTGCTTACAATACAAGCGCAAAAAAGCATATAATAAAGATAATTCAATAATTTCTCGTATTTTCCTGAAAGTATGAACTATTATTATAAAACCATTGCTATTGGCTATTGGCGAAATATTTATGAGCGTGCTGTTTACCGACCCGCCCTTCGTTTCAGGATCTTTACACGGCCGATGCATTGTGGCGTTTTGTTGGAACAATCGCTTATGTTTATTCGACGGCGAGATGACGAAGAGGACATCACAGTTTCCAAAGACCTGGTACAAAATAATTTTGCATTATTGTTTAAAACTATTTAACATACATCTCTATCTACTCTAAGCGTAAAAAAAATCATGATCCTCATGTCAATAGTTATCTGCGATCTTTTCGTTTACGAAAATTTCGCAGGTATTAAAATCAGTCGAGTTTTTTTTTTTTCAAAATGCCATGTCCGACACTTTTCTATATGTTATAGGATAAACTTGACATAATAATAGGTATTAAAGCATTAAACATGACCGAAAGATGGAGCATAGATGGTTTTGATGAGTCATTGTTATATGATTGTCGAGATATTTAAGATTTATGAAAAAAATATTTTTCAAAAACCGACATTATTTGGTGCCTCACTGAAAACCACTGAGACTCATTCTAGGCTCTCATTGGCCACTCATGTTTAAATGGACCAATGGCAAGACGTGCTCCTATGTTGACATTCATTAATTGATGATTGACAGCGACTTTAAATAGAGAAAAAGTTGCGTCATTGAATAAAAGCAGTTGTGCGGGAGAGGGGGCAGCTATATAAAGCGCGCTGCTGCATAATCAATATTCACTTTCTGCTTACAATGACACAGTCAACAGTCGTTACATTTTTAGTCTATACTATAATGTTAATGTTTGAAAAATAAAGTGACAATAATTCTGGAGTGTAAAGGTAGACCTTCGAAACTAAATTTTCTTCGAAATCAAATTAAGTGCCTATCTGTACTTAGGTCGTATTCCCCATGTATTTTGTTTAAAGCAATTAGCTTATATGCCCTTAAAGGTATAAGCCTATTTTAACAATATTTATAGTTGAATCGACACCCCAAGAAGATCGCTGATATGAAATCTATGATTGCCTTTCTAGTTATTGTTTAAATTCGCTACAAACTATGTTCTATGCTTTTAGATAAATCACCTTACCATAATAAACATATAGACACGTACATGTGCAAGTCTTACAGTGATATGGTAAAACCCCTAAGTCAAATTTGAAAAACATTTTTTTTAAATGGGTTAAACTTGCATTCGTAAAAAGAATGTATTTGTTTTGTGTATATGTCTCTTTTTTTCTAATAAATACACGTAAGATAAGACAAATGAGACGCAGACATTGAAATCGATGTAGATAGAGTTTATAAGTATAATTCTGATGTTGGAAACATGTTTTAAACCAACCTTGTGCATAATGAACTTTAAAATAGTTTCAATGATATTTGTATATTTATACCCTACTCCACAGAAAGAAGACCCAAGCATTTCCATAAAAATAAAGACAAAAGCTAAAGACAAAGAAGTAGAGGTTCCAGAGGGATGCAATCCGCTGTTCGGAAGAGCCAAGACCACGCCCTATATCTACATGTGTGCCACCATGTGGCATGAAAACAAACGAGAAATGATCCAATTGCTCATCTCAGTTTTGAGGTAATGTGAGGTTTCTAAACATGAAAAGTATCTATTTGATGGTGTCCTCATATAAATATAAAATGCGTGTCATCAGCAAAATCTGGAAATAGTTTTCGTTTTATTGTCATTTTGCATTTACTTAATTGCTTGACTTCGACGTTCCGTCAGTATTGCTCTTTTCAGACAGCTCATAGATCAAATGGTAGCACTAAAGATGTTTATCCGCAGTATCTTTTCAACCCGTATATAGGATTATTATATACTAAATATGTATGGAATTTCTCTAGTTATTTTTTTATAGTTGATTCAAGAACCTAGAAATTGCTGGCTTGAACTGTTGCAGGACCGATTTTGACTCTTGGCTGAAGAAGAACTTGGACGATCCAGATATGTATGAGTTTGAATGTAGGTACAACAATACCACCTTTTTAAGAATGACTGCTCAAATTCACATTAAAACATCATTTTAATATTTTCAAAATAATACTACTCGAAAGTGTTACATGAATAAATTCATAAACATATAGGGGTGTAATTCAATTATTTTTCCATATCATTAGTACAGTGTAACTATAAAAAAAAACACTTATTATTTTCAGTGAATATATATTTCGATGACGCCTTTGCGCCACCGGGGAAGGGCCAACCTCACTCTCTAAATGAATTTGTGGAGCAGTTTCTCGAGTGTTATGAGGAGGCGAAGAGGTACGTATTTCATAACAATAAATATACTCATATTTGAGTATGCAATGCCATCAGTGGGCCATCGCTGTCTTTCTCCACATAAGTTGAGTGTACTGTTTTCGTTTTTGCCCTACATTTTCTCGGGTACGGCAAAAGACAGGGTTTTATATAACTACGTGTTCGAACTTAATGCAAATGTAGCGTTGCTTTTTTTCTCAAATTGATTAACGTCAAAACATCTTTTTAGCGCACGGAGGTGTCGCATTGAATGTTATGTGCTATTCATACCTCGAGAAAACCTTTATTTATGACAACATGTGACTGTTAGCTCTCTTATTATATCAAATTATATCATGTTTATACCAGAACATATTTCGAGAAGGAGTGGCATGGCAAGAAAGGTCCAACCCAGTCGGCCCCAACAAAGTGCGTGACGCCCTACGGGGGTCAATTGGTGTTCAGGCTGCCCTTTGACTCCAAGATGATCCTGCATCTCAAGGACAAGAGGAAGATACGTAATAGGAAACGATGGAGTCAGGTGATTGCCTAAGATTTAGATAAAAGAAAGTGTATCAAAACATAATATAGACATGCAATGCCTTAATAAATTATCATATTCCATTCATGTAGATGATACAACAAATATTGCGCAACAAAATACAAAGATCACATGTGTGGTTTATAATACACCAATATAATTATAAAAACAGACGTTATGTCAATCTAAGTTAGGTCATTCATACACTCTAACCTTCCTTATTTCCCGATTAGGTCATGTACATGTTCAGCCTAGTAGGCCAGCAAATCCGGGGTCTTGGCAATTACACAGAACCACACCGGGCCCAAGTGGCCGAGAACTCATATATCCTGGCGTTAGATGGTGACGTTGATTTTCAAGCGGAGGCCCTGACGTTGCTTTTGGATTTGATGAAGAGAGACAAGAAGGTGGCGGCGGCATGTGGGCGCATTCATCCTATCGGCGATGGTGGGTTGCTGTATTTTACTACATGTACTTTTCATATAATTAACTAATTGGAAGGTTTCAGGTGCTTTGTTTTTTTTCTTTTGTTTAAATGTATTGCTTTTTGTTGGATATCGGGATTCCTTTCTTTTTATATTATAAACATGCAGGAGTGTTTTTTCTATGGTTTTTGTTTGTGTGTATTTCGTATTACCGTTTAATGTTTATCACGATGGTTGGTTGGCGCCCGCTAATCCTAAACTTGAAATACCAAATTTTGCAAGCAGCATAAATACATGTCTATGTGATAATCATCATGTCACAGTAGCGTAAGGCCGCGTTCACACACACAAAAAAGCTCAAAAAAAACACGAAACCCGATATTTTCGAAAGCCACATTTGTATAAAAACATAGCAATTTACGCAAAAAAAATAATAACGCGCCTTAACAATTGTTCAATTCTTTATTTTAGGTCCAATGGTGTGGTATCAGAAATTCGAGTACTGTCTCTCCCACTGGCTACAAAAGGCAACTGAGCATGTGTTGGGCTGCGTCCTTTGCAGTCCGGGATGTTTCAGTTTGTTCCGGTGTTCCAAAATAGAAGACGTCATGGCACGGTATTCTCACTTACCGGAGGGAGCAAGACAGCATGTTCAATTCGATCAAGGTATATTAAAATAAGGACTTTAAACAATTCGTCGCGCAAAGGAATGCCAATTTACCAGCACATACCCGTAAGTGGTGTGTTTCTAGTTAATTGAGACATTAATTGAGAAACAGATATATTATAATTAAATATGCATGCTTATGAATTTGAGTCTTTCCTCATATCCTACACAATATGTATTCAAATGACATTTATGAGTTGACCCCTGTGTAAAATAGGAGAGGATCGTTGGCTGTGCACCTTACTTCTTCAACAAGGTCATCGAATCGAATATTCAGCTGCGTCAGACGCATATACCTATGCGCCAGAAGAATTCAAAGAATTCTTCAACCAAAGACGCAGGTGGATTACGTCAACGTATGCAAACGTCATGGATCTCCTAGCGTAAGGATCCTGGTTAATAGGGGAACATTTCCTCTGTGTAAATGGTAGTGGTCATTCATATTCATGAATTTCTTACATGTATGACCGCATTCTTGATTTTAATTATGCAATTGATACACTTTTTTCACGATCTGTAGTATGTTTTCTGAACCTCTCGGTATATTTTGGGTAATGTCAGGAGTGTTCATCTAAAGAGTTATGATTGTTTTACTTGACATGTTTCGCTTATCTATTTTTTAGAGACGGGAGATACACAGCAAAGAAGAATGACAATATATCCATGCTTTACATCTTCTATCAAGGTCTCTTATTTGGCTCTTCCATTCTTGGACCAGCAACCATTTTCTTACTCATAGTAAGTGAAAGTTAAGCAGCTTTTGGCTATAAATGCAAACGCTAGATTTGAGGTTTACCATAACAAAGTTTCATTAAGTAGAAAAGCTTTTCAGAGTTTGTCATTTATAAATTAGCAGGACATATTTGTCAATTGATGGGCTCCGTGCAGCAATGTGCTAAGTCTGAAATTGGCCTTTTAAGAAAAAAGGTTTGAAATTGATCATTTACATTAGGATTTGCAAGTGGCCAAATGATGAAATCATTATGACTGCATTGATTTTATAGCATTATTTAATGTTATTTATATAACATGGATCTATAATCAAGTGACACTTTGCAATCGACTTAACACATTGTTGCACGGAGCCCTTCAATTCAGGCCCCGCTTAAGAACTCCCACAAAGCACCTCATCGCCTACACCTTTTTCTTGATCCGCACCTGCAAACTCACAAACTATAGATGTCAAAATGTTTATATTTTCCTTTATTTGTAGGTGGGTGCGTTCAACGCCGTCTTTCAAGTTGGTCTGGGTCTGGCTATCTTCATTGGTCTAATTCCACTTGCTATCTTCCTAGTTCTTTGCTACAAGTGTAAAGAGGATACACAGGTGCATGCTCAATCATGGCTGTTGAGATATATAACAATTAAAGCTAGATATGACACTCGTGATTGCTTTTGATAAACATGAATTATTAGATATTTTTTATGTTTTATTTACCACATATGAAAAGATACGCTATACAATTATATGTTATAGAACATTATGATGGCATCTGCAGTCCAACATCCTTCTTCTAATTCTTTCTACTCACGTTATTTGTGTTTTTTTAGCTTCATCTCAATGATTATCGGGCCTTCGAGTTATCCATTTACGGATATTTTTTTTCTATTAACGATTATACTATATGGCATTCTATCTACATGTATGTTATCATGGCCTCATTAACTTAGTTACTCATTCCTATTTGAAGGTCACCTACGCGGCCATCCTATCCGCCGTCCTGGCCGTCCTACAGACCCTAGTATTAATCGGTCTCATTCGTCAAATGGTCGAAGATGGAATCTGCAGTCCCACCTCATTCTTTACGCTATTTGTTCTCGGCATATTTGTGCTGGCCGCCATACTTCATCCACAGGTTAGGATTGGTTTGCAATGTTTATGCTCTCATGCCTGTCTAAACTTATGGTCATAGGTTACATCAAAAAGTTAAATTGGCAATGTGTAAATCTTAAATAATATCTATGGAGGTTATAACGGTCTTAATTGATATGCAGCGCAATTGGTTAGCAAATTCAGTAATATAAAGCAAACACCTGGATTAAGAATTGCATTTGCATTGGTGTAGTTTGTTCTTTTTATTCTAACTTGAACTTTAACGATGATAACGATGATCAACATCGGTAAATAGGTCCATCTCAATTTATGACTAAACAACATTTAATTCTTTCCATTACAGGAGGGTTTCAACCTGGTCTATCTACCGGTGTTCTTCCTTTTGGTTCCCTGCATGTACCTCATTCTCATCATCTATTCGCTCTGTAATGTCAAGAGCACCTCGTGGGGAACACGAGAAAAGCCAGCTGAACAGAATCAGGTAAAAAATTAAGTGTTATAATTTTTTAGCTTTAATTTAGATACTGTTATATATAATGAACTCGAGTAATTTCTATGAAAAAAATATGTATGACATACGAAACACGCGAAAATCCAGCTGAACAGAATCAGGTAACCAGACTGTCCAAGGACAGTGTGCCCCAAATTGCATTCCTTTATTCGAATTCATGATTTCAAGAACAAAATGCTAAAGTCTGGTTTTAAAAGGATTATTGAGATTACCTTCCACCTATCATTGGTCATTTCATTAAGAAATTTTAACAGATTTGATTCAATATATAACAACGGTGGTGTTTTTCAACACATACATCACAAACCTATCCTAGTGGTTTTATGAATGCTTTTGAGCTACACTAAAATAAAAAAAATCGAGTTACATGATTTTACAAAAGTTAAACTTGTGAATATGCCTAACCTTTTCACTCAGTTTAAATTTCCTGAATTTTAATCATACACCAATAGAATACCGCCAATGCTGGATCCTCTGGTGGCAACGGCCTTATGAAATACTTTGGTATGGGCGCCAACAGAACCAGTTCAGGCAGACCCGGATACACATTGAGATGTTCTAATTGGTGTTCCATGACCTGCTGTGGGGATACTGATGCCAGTGTGGAAGTCATGAGAGAGTTAAAGCAGGAGATTTTACATGGCGACAAGGAGGTAAGCAAGAGAGCGAGTTCAGTAACTATGCAATCCATTGAGATTGGCTCTTATGTATAAATAATGATAACTTTTAGGATATTAATATGTAATTGTTGGTATTTTATAGAGCTTATTATAAATAACACTCAAACTAAATCAAAAACTGTAAATTCGTGCATCAAGGAAACTTGGAAGAAGAGTACCTCACGAGCTGTTCCCCTCAAAAGGTGTTCCCCAGCAAATCCCAGCTGGCTTGGAGATTTTGAGGAAATTCGTTCTAGCTTGGAGAATTTCGCAGTTTGCGGAACACCTTTTTAATCATTTCTTTAATTTGTGATACTTAATTAGAATCATTAATTGCAAATTTATCGTAATTGCTTGCAATTGTCTTATACCCTGTTACTTGTAATTAACGATAGGTAATTTAGTTATATTCAAAAGGTTAATTATTGCAAAAGGTGTTCATTTTCTGTCACAAGCTGACTAGGAAAGAAGGAACAGCTAAGCTGACTTGGAAAAAGTGAACACCTTTTTGCTAAATTTTAATGTTCAAAAAGGAGTATTTTCTTGTTGCTGATTTTTCTAAAGTTGTTTAAGGTGATTTAATAGTTTTTTATTTGCAAAAGTTATTCGCGACACGTTGTTCTTGCTTTAAGAGCCTCGATTCTCATTTATTAAAATGGCATTTTACATATTAGTTTATCAAGATGTATATAAAATGTTTGTTTTAGGATAGCAAGCGCGGTGCTGGTGCTTCGAAACCAAATGATGGCAAGAAACAGGATGATGATAAACCAAAAACTAATGGTAAAGCATTTAACTTCATAATTGATTACGTGCTTTGCTATACAAGTAATAGCTATATATCCGTTTCTATGAAACATCAATTTGAGGTATATTTAAGTCATGTATATATCGATACATGCAGGTGAAAAGTACGAATATATTCATGCAATCAGTATAATATTAATCCATCCAGAAGTCTAGCAAAAAAATATAATCATAGTTAATATTAAATGCATATACCTGTAGCTCTTAAAGAATATTATGTGTTTTCCCCTACCGTTAATTGTTCTCAGAGGACTCAGCTGAAGCTAAAGCTGCCGAAGCCAAGAAGATTAAGAAAGAGCTGGAGAATACGGATTGGCTGAATCACAAACAAATTAAGGATTGGGCAATAACGCATATAAGTGAGGTTAGTTTAGTTATGATTTTTATTTGCCTTGAGCAATGTAACGGCCTTCTCGAATATAACTTATTTTACATATCTATGATTACTTCCGACATTTTAAATAACCATGGTCATCCCACAATAGGGGCTGGTACGATTATTTGAGTTCATATCAGCGTGATATCTAATCATCACACAAACAAAACTTCAAATATTATTCGATCCATAAATGAAACTCATTTCTTTTAAGACAGTTGATTCATCATGATTAAGCCGCATCAAGTTACCATACCGCAAATAAGTTAAAACAGCAATAAATTATTTTAGCACCAAATCAATATTTCAACAGGACACCACCGAGTTTTGGAACGAATTCATCCACAAATACCTGAAACCTCTAAACGCGGGCAAATCAAAAGAACAAATCCAAAAGGACACAGATGCCCTAGGGGACGAGATGGCCGAACTGAGGGACAAGGTCGTCTTCGGCTTCTTTATGATTGATGTGTTACTCATTGCCACTATATTGGGAATGAGCCTCACCATTCAACAGGTGTGTTTCGCCTTTTTGTTTTCATTCTTTTGATTTATATATACATGTTTATTCATAAATAGATTGTTACATAAGGGGCAATTCAACAAGCATGATTGCCTTATTGTAGCATTTTATTTGCAGTTTCTTTAAAACATATATATAAATATATAAATATATATCTCTCTAAACCTTTACATAAATGACATGCAGATCGACGCATGTTATTTCTTACTAGATAAGTACCGTGAATAAATGTAATATTTAAACGGGAAAATATAAATAGTGGCACAATATTTCGCGCGATACGATACCTTACCTTTTATTATAGACCTTGCGTAAACCTTATAGTTAAGATCTATATCCATTATAACAAAGAAAAACAAATCAAACAACGATGAGATGTGAAATGACATAAGAACATTTTAATTATCAACAACCCACAAGCAGACTTACCGTTTTCAGTAATAACCCACTCGGCAAACAACATCCGCAGGACGTCCTTATCACGTAGTTTTACGTCCCGACGTCCGCGACGCAATTAGGACGTCGCTAAGATGTTAAAAACGAGACGACCCAGCTATGTCATTAAATGCCGTCAATAGGACGATTTTTTCGTGACGTGACATATTTGCATGTCCAGAGTACATCAATAATCAGACGTTGTAAGGACGTGCTATTAATGGCGTTCTAATGACGTTGCAAATTTGACGTCCCCTTGACGTACCAATTTGACG
>LQRL01057207.1:0-17437 GCA_001703475.1 Hydroides elegans
CGTTGTTTTGTTTTATTTTGGTATTTCTACACATTTTTCTGCCAAAATTGTAAGAATTTAACCGAAAATTGGGAAATAGCACAATAAATACCAGAAACACAGGTTTCTGGTATTAAAAAGAGAAATGATCATTGTGTTTGGTTTATGTCATGCAATTTAATGGGAGATTCTATTCACTTTCCCGAATCTTAAGGTACCATGATGTATCAAAAAGTTACAAACGATAAACTGAGAAAAAATAAATTTAGACGAAATAATTCAATCGATTTAGAATTCCAAATCTGTAATTTTACATGATACGATATCTCACATCATACTGATAAAGGGCCTAATACAACTGTGTGACATTTTAATTTTATCACCCTTTGATTCGGAATAATATTTCTTCCTTGAAATTACAAAAAATAATTATAATAATGTCAAATATGTACAGGAAAACTATGTACCTTTAGCAAAGCGTTGTTTCCCTCTCTGCTGCCGCGACTCATGGACAGCTTACGAATGTTCTGGATGCCAAGGGACCGGAAGTTGTAGCTGTAAGCAATTAAATAATTTATTTATCAAAGCGAATTCATATTTATTTACTAGCATGGTGTTTCAATATGAAATCATGTTTAACTCTATATTATGTACTTGTAGTTTGGTTAGCTGAGCACAACTTTTAAATGCTCTATGTAAACATAATTTTCGATTCGATTCACTTTTTTTTGTATATATTTTCATTTAAACAGAACGCAAAACACAGGAGGGCCAGTCAGTAGTTAAACATAATAAAATCTTCTCAAAATGTAGACTTAATATCGAGTTGACCTATTTGTTAAATGATCTCCTGTATGAACCCCAAAAAACACATGCGCATACTCACTTTCCGGTGCCCGACTCCGAGATGAAGCTTCTTGTATTGGGCGCACGTGGTTCCGCTTTCTTGTTCGGCTTGGGATTACTCTGACTTAAAAGGAGTTCCATACATGGCCTGTCTTCTTTGATGATGGCTAGTTGTAGTGGGTCGACGTACCAACCGACGGAGTGGGGGGCATTAAGCTGTAGAGGGAGGGAAGAATATTGTGGTACAAAGTATGCAGGTATGCATTAAAATGACAAGCTTAAGGTATCCATATTGACGGTTTAAGACAATCTCACTTTGTGCGAGACAAAGATGGATGCACAAGATTTAAGTTATTGTCGCATTTTTATTTTTAAAAGTTTTGTTTTCGGATTATCTTACAGTTTTACAACGACATAATTCTTCGAATAAGTGCAACTATAAAACATTCCACTAAATAGGATAGGTGATTCTATGTAAACATTTTTGAAGGGCCCACTTGTAAGGCTTAGTCAATTCGTAAGTTTGATAAGACAAAACGTTGAATCAAATATAAAATATATCATAAATCAATATTGACAAATTACAGTAAATATCATGAGAAAAGAAGCATCTATCCTTACTTGCGAGACGCGAGCTTCGTCATTGATAAGTTTTTGTAGCATCTTGGTGTCGCCCAGGCTGACGGCACGAAGAACAAGTTTGCTGTAGGACCACGTCGACACGAACGGCATCTTCTCACTAAGGTTAATCAAAATGAATGATGACAATGCAATCTAGCCCATCGGGTTAATATTCACTTAGATACATGATGAAAATTCAATTGTTTATCAAGCAAACCACCATAAACTGTGGGGGGTGGGGTCACTACCGTAGCATACAACAGATGGTCCCCGTTGAGCACGTTATCATGGTTGGCATAGAGGCAAGCTAGGATAAACCGTAAAAGAAATGCCATATCATTTCATTCCATATAATGATACAAATTGTTACACTCACGTGGTATCCATAAGCGGGTCCTTGTCGAGCACCTTGATGCTGCCACGTGGCTTCAAAAGCAGGTTCGGGTTGCGCTTCTCGGCACTCGTCAGGCGCTTCAGAACAGCTGTCAATCAAATTGGAAATGGCAATCATGTCATTAAAAACATCAATTTTGTTTTATTAATCGTCTTATTTATTGAACATATTTAGTTGCAGTTTACTTTTGCCGATACTCGTCCGCTCAGCTATTAATCGTGTATTGGTCTCTCAAAAAATATTTCAAGCATTCAAACCGCAAAATAGTTATAACGTATCTTAATTGATCTTGCTACACCTATCTTTCTTAAATAAATCGGACAAGCAGTTATCAAAAGCTTTAAATTTGTCTACAAATAAAGTAAATACTCACGCTTTTCTTTTTTCTGTTTCTTCTCTTTCTTTGGCTTCGTTGCTTTGCCTTTCGGTGTAGTTTTCGCTGCTTTCGTCGAGACAACTAAAGCGCAAAAATGATGGTATAATATTAATTAATCAATGATACATTAAAAAAAAACATATTACATAAGGTTATTACTTAATATTGCGGATTCAACAATTTTTGGTTTTCAACTAAGAATATATTACATGAATAATCAAACCAATGTTATTAAATATTTGAAGTAAAATCATTTATACCTTTGCTTGTCTGCTTCTTGACTCGAGGCTTCCTTTCCTTTTTCGCTTTTGGAGACTTCTTCACTTCAACCACTTCTTCCTCAGTTTCTGAAGTAATAAAAAATAAATCTTACAAATCCATTTAGTGAACATATTAAAGGCATAGACTTATTCATCCGAAAACTAAATATTAGTTCCTGACTTTTTATAAATTTCCAATCTTAATGTACCGTTAATACTGAAACCAAAATGTCAAAATGACACACTTTCTAAGTTCTCCATCACCTAGAACACTAGGTAATACTAATTTCGCCTTTATATGGCACATAGAAAGATTCCTTACTATCACCCTAAATTATTACATCTATTAAAATATAATAAATACCTTCTTCTTCCTCTGTCTCAGACGCAATGCCCTGTTCACGGTCCTTTGCCTTGTTCAGATTTTTCAACACTTTTGCTTTTTCCTTGGCTGGGAGCTCATGCAGATTTTTGGCAACCTATAAGAAAAGAGAAACAACTCGGATATTTAATGAAATGTATTGCTAGTCGAATTCTTAGGCATGTAAAATAGCTGATTTTTATACCAAAACCAGAGAGATTAACTGATTTAGAATTTACTTAATTACCTTAAACCTCAGCATAAACGTTCATTACTGTTTATATCAAAACGTAAGGTTGAACTTCACAATATTTTACTGAATGTTGAAATAGTGTTATATTAGGTTAATAAATTGCCTTTGACAAAGAAATCAGAAGAATCTGCGGGTAAGTCCAATTCCCTCTCACTATCTGCCGCTCCACAAAAAACGCACAGCCACTATTGACCTCCTTTTACCCCGTCTCTTAAAACTATATCAAAGGTCAACCAATGACATCGAAGGACATACACCCTTACCTTCTTGACCTTGACATCGGTGATAATTGTGGTGAAGTTGCCGTGCAGCCACTCGACATATTCCCACTCGTAGACGCCCGGTTGCTTGGCCAATTCATTCATCCAGTAGACCTTGATTTTGCTCGTCTTCTCGTAAACGTTCTGGCACAGGCGGCACAGGTAGAATCCGCCTAACAAAACAGAAAAAGTATTGTCATTATTGATCATGTATAACTATTTGTTTTTCTTTAATATCAAGTTTAGTCCAATAATATGTTTATTCAGGGCTATCGGCTCCAGCATATTTGATGAAATATCATGAAAATTTTACTATCCCTTTTTTTCAAATGTCAGTTTTTTTTTTAACATAATCATCGAATAAAGTTAAAATTGAGTTCCATAACATCAACTTTCATTTTACATACTTTATTCATATAAGAGATAAATTACCAAGACAATACACTCAAAATACGAGGACGAATTAATACCTTCTTCATTTCGGACGGCCACGTATTCGCCACTGAGGAAATAACAGGGATTCTCTTCCTCTTTCAATTCCTGCTTAGTCTTGCGTTTGGGGGATTTTTCGTCTTTGTCGAGTTTCTTCTTTTTGGCTCCCGTATCTTTCTTTGGAGGTGCTTTCCTTTTCTGCATTTTAGAAAATAGAAATAATGTTTTTGAAGAAATATTGATCCAAAACAATCGATTTTATACGATACCTTATTCATGCATGACTTTTCTACCGAGTCAATCAATTAAATATGCAGATCGAATAGATGTCCCCCTCCCTCGAGTACCAAAATCTAAAACCCATAATAACTTAATTGGGTGTAAATATTTTTAGTTTCTCGACATATCAATGTGTCCATTCACTAATACGGTATGTCTATTAAGAAAAATACTTGTTATAATATGCTTCCGTAGGCCTGCCTGGATCGACAGGGCCAGTTAATGAAAATACAATGTATCAAAACTGTTTCACATACCTGTCCCGCTTTCACCGACGCGCCCTTGGTTAGCGCGGGCTTTTTCGCAGCGGCTGCCGACGATTTTTTCTTTGTCAAGGACGTCTGCTTCTTCGTCAAAGACGGCTGCTTAGCAACGGATTTCTTCTTCGTTAGCGACGCTTGTTTCTTTGCCGCCGCCGCTGAGGACTGCCTTTTGCTCAATGCCGACGCTTTCTTAGCGACGGACGCTGGTTTCTTCGTAGTCGATGGCTGCTTTTTTGCCGCTGTCGATGCTTGTTTTCTTACAGAGGCCGTCTTTTGCTTGGTTACCGATGCCTGTTTCTTTGCGCTGCTGGCTGCTTTTGTCAAAGATGTTGACTTCTTTGCGGAAAGTTTTCTGTCGGTGCTGGTTGACTTGGCAACGGTCAAGGTTGTTTGCTTAACAACGGATGTTGTCTTGGTGATGCTTTGGCGTTTTGTCACGGACGTACTCTTTGATGAGGAGCTACTTGGTCTGGAAAAAAAGATGAACATTAATTATGGATGAGGGACATGGGATCTACGATCTGTATATTTAAGCGCATAGAAACTATTAAGAAAATGAGTAACGGGATTAAACATCGAATTTTCAAGGTTTTTTTTTTCAATATCCAGGAAAAATATATATAGCTGATCACGTATCATAGATAAGTTATATATCATTTCAATTGGACATATTTTTCATCAAAAAGTATACTTTCGCTGGTGATAAACGTAATAGATAATATAGGTATATACTCACAGTGTTGCGCCAGCGCCCAATTGGAGCGTGGGCGCGCGAGACAGGGTGCGTGGGCTCCGGTTCATGGCGTCGCTGTCAACGCGGCTGGTCGAAGGCACCACAGATGCGAGTTTCTGCTTCAGAGCTGGAAAAATAATATGTAAATGAGTACGATGTAATTGCTAAATGTATGGTCAAACATACCTCTTGATTATAGACACTTTGTCTTTTGTTCCTTTCTTAAGGGAAATATCTTTCTTATTCATGATAAAAGGTGGGTTCTTGATGCTGTTTGTTTAAAGAGTAAAATACATGTATATAAACGAGATGAATTGACATGCCTTTAATATTTTTTGTTATTTTCTATTACCCCTTTTATTTTTATTTTTGACAACAAATTTTAGTGAACATAAAAGACATACAAATATATTAATATGAAATCTTACCAGGTTTTTTCTTGGCCTTTTTCACAACCTTAGATTTCTTAATAGGTGGCGATTTCGTTTTCGCGGTCTTTAATTCTGTATGAATACATAAATTTAACCAAAATTAAATAATTGATTAGAATGGTTCACAGGATTTCTAATCAGACACACCAAAGCATTATGTATCTAATAATTATCAACAAGATGGTGGGAAGTTATTCCTCATATATTGTGCATGCAGGTAAACAGCAAAAACAACACCGCATAATCAATTTATCCCGAACAAGTGCTAAGTGACCGTGTTATTCAATAGTTAGTGAATTTATTAGTTAGTGAATATAACAGCCGCTCGTTTTAACAAAAACCATGCTTGAACTTGACTATGCCGTCAGTAAGAGTGCAGCATAAGGGTCGAAACCTCGAAAAAAGGCAAGGTACCGAATTTAGATAAAGAGGTTCAATTCATGCTCACCCGCAAAATAACCGTGGCAGAATTCTGGCTTACAACACTGTATGCTACACCCTTTCTTACCACAAAATATATAAACCAACACATACACATAAAACATAAAACAGTCTTTAACAAAAGAATGGTCCCATGTAAAAAAAAACGGGCGTTAATTTAAATAGAGAAAGAGAATTTATTTTAAAGTCGCGTATTCTTGCGTAAATAAATCAAGACAACATAGGATAGCTTTAAAGAATTTTACAAAGAACCATTCATTAAGGCATTATTTTTAACGAATTAACATAAGCAGAGCGATATAAGGAGGCTAAATAATGCGACGCGTTATGCAGCAAGCAAAATACTTAAGCGATCGTAATGCAGCAAGCTAATACCTATGCGACCAGGTGCCCATGAGGATGTTGAACTGGCTTCAGGTTCCGAATCTTGCTTATCAAAGTCAAAAACGCCGCCAGTTGCAACATTGGCAGGAGCACCAAATCTATAGGTTGCGAGCATCTTCCTCGGTGCTTTCCCGCCAGTGGATTTCCTAGCGGTTTGTTTTGTACGTGCCATGCTTCCAACTAAAAGAGTTCAACACCAAATAAGGTCATGCACTTATACTACACATGTACTTAATTATGTGAGATATGTCCTTATACCGCTAACATATACCTAAACCATCGGGTGCCGATGAGGAAGTTGAACTGGTATCAGAATCCGAATAGTGTGTGTCAAAATCAACATCGACAGAAGCAAAGGATCTATATGATCCACATAACTCCCTGTGCCCTCTGCCAGTCGTGACCCTCCTAGCAACCATTGGTGTGAAAGGACGCCTTCGATACTGCCAGGGTGGATGGCCAGAAGTGGTTCTCCTAGCGCTTTGTTTCACACGTGCCATTCCCCTAACTACAATATATTTATTGTTCGATAAGCTCCTGTATTTTTACATGGACAAGGAACCATTTTTGGACATGTGTGAAACACGGGAAGCCCCAAATCACTCCCCCACCCCTCGTTGAAGCTTATCCACAAACTTCAATGCTTAACTTTGAGAAACATGATCTTTTGGGTAATAATTTGCCTATTTTCACCTTAGGCTTATGTTGCCATTTTCAGTTTCTGGAATTAGTATAAAACTATCCAAAAACATCTATAAATGTGCAGGGCTTCTTTTGAGTCTACCTGTCTATCTATCTATATCTATCGGTTCAAACATTCTAGCATATATCAGGGGTGGAAATTAACTTTTTTGGCCAGTAGCCCGCCGGGCTACTAGGTTGTAAAATCCAGTAGCCCGACAGGAATTCCAGTAGCCCGAAAATGTTAAGGAGACCAGTAGGCAGTTTCAAATTCCCTTATTTTTCCTCTATTTTCCTTGATTTACTTAACCCGTGTAATATTTTAAATACGCATGGTCAATTGGGTCTTAGATTATATTTAGTATTCGTGTTCACAACACGTTCAAAATATAGATATGGAGCCACGAGAAGCCCAGTTCCAACTCATGTCTTCAAACTATAAGTTTCAAATCATATATTATAACTTAATGGTACACGAGACACGTAACAAGTTATTACATAGAAACATTTAAGGTCTTCTCAGTACTCTTTAAACGAAATTTAAGATATGTCAAACATGTTTGTTACAGTGTTCAGGTAACTAATCCCGAATAGAAGGGTGTGTCCAGCTTATTTCAAAATCCCCAGATTTTTCCCTGGGTTGTTTTCTCTTAACCAGTATGATGCCTGCCTACACGAAACTTGTACTTTATATTTCAAACCATTACATAAGTAAGTCAGTATCAAAGCGCCGAAGGCGCGAATCAAAATATTAGAACATTTTTACAAAATGCGAACGCCGTAAGCGCGAGCAATTTTTCAAAGGGAAATAATAAAAATAGCAACTAATACATCAAATAAAAAAAATCCTTGATGCCCGATAAAAATGTTCCTACATTTGAAAACGGATTTCGAAATGCCTAGATATATCCTGACGCTGTCAACTCGACTAACTTAGCGCATTACATAAAAGATAAACATCCACACATTTTTATGCTCGACGCAAGGATGTTCACTTAGATTGACACTGGCTTTTACATATACGTACAGGAAAAATCAAACTGGCACTGTGTTTTGGATCATCACCTTGTAATTTCAATGTGCTAGCACCGTAGGCGCGAGTGAAATTTTTGGAAAATCAATACAATAGAACAAATAAAAACTTAAACGAAAATTATTATATATTAATTATATTTTGAGTATATAAACTTGCTTGAAATCCAGTAGCCCGTCGGGCTACCACTTTTTAAAATCCAGTAGCCCGAAGCAAAATCCAGTAGCCTCGGGCTACCGTTAATTTCCACCCCTGAATATATTAAAAGCGATGGGGTTGTTATGCATTTAGGTTATATTAGATGTTCAAAATAAAGTTTGGTTCAAGGCCGCTACAAAAGTGTGTAACTGTGTATCCATCCCGAAATCTACCGAAAACACAAACTCGTACAAATAGTCGTCTAAATAGTGAGGTGACAATGACATTTTTACTTGTACATGTGTAATCTTTCTGGAAAAGAAAACTACACACTTTTCTCAGAGAAAATGTTTTACAAGTTCCACATTGGGGGTTGCTAGAAATGTTCCCCCAATGGCAGTGCACAGAAAAATCTTTAAAATGCAATGGATTACACATTGGAACTACAAGTACTTATATTCCGATTTATTAAACGACTCGTTGTACATACCTTATTTACTATATTTTAACGAAATCAAACGCAAAATCAATAAATATTATTTTAAAGAATAAAGTTTAGATTTGTTCAATTTGCATATCGCGTGTCATTTGCATATCGCTTCACTTATAAGATGTACGAGGCTCTAAGTAGCCCATGTGTGTTTCTCTCCATCTGGCCGATCGCAGATATACGTAAAGGGTTATTTAGAGCTAGGTGTATCCCAAGCTTAAATGTGCCATGAGTATATTACGACTTGTAAATGTCATGCAACCGTGTTTTAACGTGTGTTTACTCTTCAAGTATGTGTTCAATATATATACATATACTCATACCGTAATTATACTGCTTAAAAAGAGTGTTTACCTTTTATGTCTAGTTGTACGTTTGGAGTTATGGATCAGGAAACTGGTACTACGAGCTCGTAACACCTGAAGGCCCTCAAGGAGCCGGCTTATCTTTCAGATCAAAATACTCGATCTACAAGAATAGTTTTGTCCAAACTCAAGGTGCAAATGAATGCTCGAATCTTTATCCAAAACGCAACTTAGATCAAACAATATATCACTGGAGAGTTGCTGAATAAGCACATAAACTACTGAAGCTTGGGTTTGCAGCGACATGTATTGTTTACATGATCTTATATATTTTACATTGAAAGAAAAACAGGATTTGTAATAATATCCCGGTAATCAATAATTATTTTAGTCAAGTGGGGATATATTTGGGAGAGATGAGGATATTTATGGGTGAATTCATGGGTTGTCCTCTCGATCATCAAGGAAGAAGTTAGTTTTGTACATTTTATGTGTACTAACAGCACACAATATGGCTGTTTCAGTATTCAAATCAACCATGAGAATGTGATATTTGAAGCATTTTAATGAAATATATAGGATTAGATATGTAACCAAGAGCGCAAAACGTTAAAATGACCGACATTCTTGTACAACTAACCTTTTTTATCTAAAGAAAAATTATAGTTAGCTGGGTTAAGAACAACCATAGTCATGTTTGGCGAAATTGTTCGAGCATTTGATTTGGTTAACAACTGGTTTATCTTAATTAATACAAAGTGTTTTTATATAATGCCGTGTTTGATGTTTGCCAACGCATATAGAGACCTATAAAGTTGTTTATGAAAAATCCCATGAGCGCCCCTGGCTGTAATTGGAGAGCCCAAAATGAGCCGATCAAAATTATTTTGAATTGAAACGCGGCGATTGGTGATGAACCATCTATATGTTTAATATCAACATCAATTTTATATTGAAAAGTTGAATAAACTTGATCAAAGTTTGAGAAATATTTCTAATAAAATTTATAAGAAATATTTTAGCCTTGAATATGTAATAAAAATTGATTTTCAAAGTATGTTATATCAGCAAAGTCACGCTTTTGTTTTAATCGACCTAATACTGTCCAAATTTTAATAGCTTTGAAAATATTTACATGTTCCCATGTATTTCTTACTACATCTTCATGTTTCAGTTTGGTGCACCAGAAAAATATTTGTTTAACATACGATTTTAGATATGTACAAATTTGTGTATTCCTCATGCACACGGGGTTCTTTGTGGGGTCTACATTTTTTTGTGGTAAAATATTTTTTTATTTATAAAGTCACATGCCCAAAGTGAACGTTTATTCGCCTCAGTGACTATATAGAGCGTATATAAAATATCGTTCGCACAAATGTTGGTGATCTTACTCAAGGCAATATAAATATGGGTTTCCGATCATTTTAATTGCCAATTTATGAATTTGTTAATTTAGGTTAAACAAACTCGCATAACAAAGTTCAAGGTGTCATTGAATGGTGTTTGGGAGAAAATTGATTTTAACGAACATGGTCCGGCGCCGACCCCTAGAGTTACAAATAAACAAAAGTATGCAGCGGTTTGTTTCAAAGGTCAACGAGGTTCATTCGGTGAGAGGATAGCGATGTCCGTCCCGATCATAAAGTACATGGAAACACAGGAAACACGGATTACGCAGTCCTTCCAATAAAGAAACCCAGGGGTGCTTGATCAAGACGACTGTGTTGCCATTCGTCCCATGATCCTTAATCATGATTATAACATGGCCAACAATATATAATTTGGTGACTAAATCTGCCGCAAAACTCGTTTACCAGTACTCGGGACATGGCTGCCTTAAAGTCTCATGTCGACTGGTTATATGTATTTGAATTGTAGTTGCAAATATTTCAATTATTTTTTAGGAGAAGACATAATGGTTTACAATAGTGGGCATTGAAACATTGAAACAATCCATGATTGACGATATGCATGTTTTCAACCACAATTAACAACGTGTTATTTTTTACATAATATCATTCTATGATATTTGACATGACATGTAGATTTGGTCACTTGCTATATTCAGTAACGGGTCTATTACTATTATGAATATTAGTTATGTTAATTCGCATTGTCTGTTAGAATCAACCAATGATCTCTTATCCATATTGGTGCTGTTCAATCATGTTACCTTATAATGCTACAGGCACATTCAAACACAGTCAGACAACGATATGCAGTCCTTCCAATGAAGAAACCCAGGGGTGCTTGATCAAGACAATTGTGTTCCATTTGTCCAATGATCCTTAATCATGATGATAACAGGGCCAACAATATATAATTTGGCGACCAACGCTGCCGCAAAACTCGTTGACCAGTACTCGGGACGTGGCCGCCTTAAAGTGTCATGCCGACTGGTTATATGTTTTTGTATTTTAATTGCTAATATTTTATTTATTTTTTAGGAGAAGACATTATAGTTTATAATAGTGGGCATTGAAACATTGAGGCAATCCATGATTGATGATATGCATGTTGGGAACCACAATTAACAACGTGTTATTCTAACATAATAATATTCTATGTTATTTGTCATGACATGTAGATTTGGTAACTTGTTATCTTCAGTAACGGGTCTATTCCTAATATGAATATGTGTTATGTTAATTCGCATTGTCTGTAAGAATCAACCAATGCTCTCTGATTCAGATAAGTGCTGTTCAATCATGTTACCAAATTATGCTATAGGCATTCAATAATGTTGACCCTAATTAGCTAGTGTTATATGATTGGGGATTACTATA
This sequence comes from Hydroides elegans, assembly GCA_001703475.1. Taxonomy (NCBI): domain Eukaryota; kingdom Metazoa; phylum Annelida; class Polychaeta; order Sabellida; family Serpulidae; genus Hydroides; species Hydroides elegans. Next base: position 11,750 of record LQRL01057207.1, read on the forward strand.
AATATCTGCGCTAGACGGGGTCGAGGGAGTAATACCTAGGAGATGTTATAAAAGTCATAACGTTATTATGGAAATAATAATATGAACAATATCTTGTACGGAGACTGGTATTGATGGTACATATATTTTCATGCTAAGATGATTTGTATATTGTCATTAATAATAGATTGTTTGAATACAAATCGGAGACAATATATTAAATATTATTGGAGCTGCCAATAAGGAACTGTAGTGAAATAAATGTAAATCAATAAGTTGACTAGATGCTTAATGAATAAACGATAATAACAACCTCAGTATCTAGTTTTCCACATGCAATCATTTTAAAGGGACCCGTTAATGCGCATGTACCATGTGGCGCTCTTATTATACTTAGCGTGGATATGGTTTATATGACAGTCGTTAATTATTAAAGTAATTTCAATGAACATGCATGTTAGTATATGCTACGTAAAACAAATTTATATTTAATATAGATATTTCGTAAAGTTTAAGTTTTTTTTTCAACGCAAAAAAATGTTTTCAAAATTTGCGGTGCGCTTATATCGCCCCAAGAACAAAAGCTTTAATGCCACAAAACAAATATATTTTACAGTTGGATGACTCAGAGTATTTAAAAGATTGATTCATTTTAACTCTTATAACGAGCTTGGATTCTTTCCTTTGACCGGTAAGTATTATATGTAAGACGATAAAATATAACTTTGGTTTAAAATTACTATTTAGGGTTATGCAACCATAAGAAATCAAACGTTTAAGCCATGTGACCATCGTCTTGGCTGTGCCTTTGTCGTCTTGGAGCACGATTGTGTGAATTTCATATAATCAGAATTTAAAATCATTAACATTGGTTCTGCAAAAAAATCCACGTTAAATTGCGCTAGTGCGTCGGCGCTTGCATTTTAATATACTAAATACTACTTTTTAATGACGTACACGAGTGTCCTTTGAATAGCCTGAGTATTATTCTTGATGACGCTTACTCGACCATCGAATTAGAGTAAATGTTAATATGAATCCTTTATTAGTATGGTATAAGATTGAGGCTTTGAGCAAATACAGACACCTCCACAAGTGTGGAAATTTTTGTTTGGGGGAATAATTGAAATATTTTGAGAAATAGTTTTTTCCTTTTTTGTGTTATTCCTTGTTTAAAGGTAAGTCTGGTATCCTGTAACTTTTCAGAAAAAAAGTACTTCTCAAAATATGAAAATTATCCTTCCAAACAAAAGTGTCCACACTCGTGGAGGTCTCTGTATATCAGATGATTCACCATCAAAGAGCCGCTTTCCCTCTATACATGAGAGTGTGACCTTGCTCAACGGCAAAGAACTGGTAATCAAGAAGGCCCATATAGAAGATTATGAAAATGTTCTATCCATCGGTGTGATGTACAATGGTATGGACTATCTACCGGCACTGTATATTCCGTTTCTACAATCTGCTGGTACCCACATGTTTATTGGGTGCATAGACGAAAAACGGTACGATGTTATTCTGAAAAACTTATTTTAATGGGTTCCTATTTTTGTAGATAGATCAGTTAAGTGTGCTAATGTAGTTATTAATGTAGTAATCTAGTAGCTAGAATGACGAGATCGAGGAACATCTTGTAGGATAAATTTACAATTGTAATATACGCTGTTTTAACTATAGTTGAGTTTATCATGCCTAGCTTTATATCTATGAATACAATTAAAATAAACATTTTGGAAAGAACGTTCAAAAATATAACACAATTTAAAGGGTGTTCCTTAAAGACTTAATGTGGATATTTAAATTATGATAACAAACACATATTTCGAGGGAAACCTCTTGGTGTGCTCTTCATATTTTTCTGTAAATACAACAGTTTTTTCAATACCAAAACGACATTCAATTAGCACGTGAATTTTACGTTCATATCCGAATACTGCGAGTTAAACATGAAAGGACATGAATTTTATTTAGAGTTTTTTTATCACACTACAAATACCAAATACATTTAGATATGTTAATGACCGCATCTCATGCAACTCATATTTCAAAATCGTCATGTCCGATAATACAATAAACAGGTATTCGGGTTCTCTTTGAATCAAGAACATATTCAATTATATTCAATCGAAACCCACATTAGTGAGTATCCGTCATCAACCTCGCACCGGGACTGCGATTTAATGCAATACATGAGTAGTTTTAACATTTTTATAATGTAATAGATGCTAGGTCTTAGATAATTAATAGTCTAAGAATTTTTACGTAGCGTGTGTGTCTTACTCATGATTTGTTATGCAATACAGACACGTTTTTATATATATTTTAATCGGCGTCTCCCCAGTTCATTAAATTCCATAGGTGCACCGGGTTTAATATTATCTGGATCCGCGCCTGCCAAATTCAGTTCACCACTCAACTTTCTTCTTATTTTGATACTGGCTGGGTGGGAAATAATTATTTGTATTATCCGTTGAAGGGCCGAATTGACAAGCGAGGGGTCAAAAGAAAAAAAAAAGTAAATAAATATATGTAATTATGTTTTTTTCTACTTAATGTCTGGAATCGTTGAGTGGATACCCCCTAGTTACGACCCTAGAAGAGAGTAGATGGAAACATGTTCTTTTGTCTGAATTCACGCTAAATATCGACAATAATACATTTCATTGAAAAAAAACAAATTGTTACTTTACATTTGTTGTAAGGTTGGCTTCACAGCGATGCTCATGATAGCCAATCGAACGCAAGCTATTCCCATTGCAAAGCGATGTATGTTGCAACATAGAAGCCAGGGAATTGGTCGCGCTTTGACAGAAGCTTCCATTAAGTATATAGTGGATCACGAACCGACATGTCGAAGTATTATGCGAGTAGCTGCCACGGAACATCTGCAATGCTATAGCAAATACGGACGGCCCTTTACTGTATGGGTGCGTTTCAATGCATTTTGCAATATATTACCTTTAGACAAAGATGAACTATCTTGTTGTTTTTAATAGAATCTAGAATCAAATGTTTACCATAGTTGATATACTTGCTACACAACGCTTTTTTCTCACTATCAGTGGCAACCGTGAGGTTCTAAACATATTTTATAGTTATGCGTGTTTCATTTAATTATTGTATGTTAGTTTTTAGTAAAATTTACTCACTTTCATCTCACATACTATTTTTTTTCTAACGATCATAAAATCTTTTTTTTTATCAGGCAGCAGCAAATTTCACGTTTCCTCAAAATCAAATTTACAAGATGCTGACAGAATTAGAGCAACAAAGTAATAATTCAAGCAACATATTTCCTATCACAGCTCGCGAAGTCATGAAAATATTAAAGGCAGACAAAAGTAATGGTTTTGGATATCGAGGGCTTTTCCCTGTTACATACTCGTGTATACCATATGGACAAACCGATACAGCTTTAAAGCATATTCTAGACACATGTTTGATAGTCTACAGTCCCCCTGTGCGGGAAAGTCCGTGTCTTGAACGAGTGCCTTTGAATATCGAGGGTGTGAATGAGTACATCAAGTACAACAATAACACGAAACGAGGACAGATCGATGAATCTGGCGCAAAGCATGGATTATCAGTGAGTTCGATGATTGAAATATCATCTGGGATCCATTTCAACATTTTTTACTATGGCCAAAGTGATATTTCAGTGCTTTCTCAGCATCTTCTTTTCATAATATCCTCATTTATCAAAACACATGAATATGGGCGGAATACGGGGCATATTGTTATAAGTATCAATACTCAAATTTGTATTCCTTTAGCTGATATAGGAAACTTACTTAAGGGAGCATGTATTAATCATGAAACTGAGTATAACCATGTTTATAAATGCCAATTGTAAACAGTTTAAATACTCTTTAGTTGTAAGCATGATGATAATTACTAGATTATAAATAAGGTGATTGCTAGAAGGTCTCCGAAAACGGTAAATAATTAACGATGTTTCATATAAAGAACATAGTTTCATGTTGATCACTCTAGGTACGCCATTTCTTTTATATAAAAGATTTCTGACGAAAAATGTATGGCGAGAAGAGTTTTTGATAACAAGCTTAATAGTTTGATCCACACATCACGACTAAATTCAATGCAAGCTCACCTAGATGTGCTTTTCTCTAAGTATGGATTAAATCATGCAAGAACTGTAAATAGTAAATAGCAATACTCATTTAAAGATAGCTAAGAATTGGGTTGCGGCGAAATCGATTCCCAGGACTCGGCGTCGCTACACGGAGTCTAATAAAGGATTCAAGTCATCAGGATAAAAAACGATAGGTTGCTGTCCATCAGAATCGTTATTATGGACTTATAACCATTTAGATAAGCAATTGGGTATTGTTCCAACCATCATAGAATTTTCCAATTCGTTTTGATTAAATTTACAGTTTTAATAATTTCCGTCCGATATCACTAAGAAAATACGTTGACATAGGTATATTGGTATGGTTTAAAAATTGTATATGATAGGTTTATAAATACAAATTATATATTGTTTATATACATGTACACATAAAATAACGTTAAATACAGGTTAATATAGTGTATATGTTAAATAACCAATCGCGAATATATAATACTTAGAACATTGAGTTTGAAATAAAATATTTTAAAGAATAGGGTTCCAAATATTGTTTCATTTATTTAATATAAATATATAATTAAACTAAAAAGCTAGTGATGACAACATTAAAATATGAATTTACCATAAGTACATATTATACATTTACAATTTTATCAAGGAAAGTATTAGGACAAAGGAAAACATTTATTATATTCTAATGAATCAAACACATATATATATACAAAAACTGAAATTGGTCAAAAGTAATATTTTCCTTCCATTTTCTAGATTTTTTTTCCATATCTTTTTATGACTGAATATAATAATCACGAACTAAATTTAATAGTATGAACATGCTGCGTATCAATAAATATACTGCCGCTCATCTCACCAAAGATTGGAAAATGCGGATAATTTAAACTGCTACAAATATCTTAAATACATGGGTATATATTGTTTAGAATCAAACACTTTCCACTATTTAGGGAACACATTTTAAAAATAATCCAATCAACGAAAACAATATGCAATGACTACCTTTCTCTGGAAAGAGACGGTATGTAATTAATTTTCCCGTATTTTAGCATTATCGCTGTATGTATGAATCTTAAATAAACTTCATGACTAAGTGTCGCTATATTTCGTTGCCGATATCGTTATACCATAATATAGACTGCTCAGAAAGTGATTGTATTCATCGCTTTCTTCAGTTTTTTTTTTGCATTATCACAGGTCCGTTTTCAACTCTCCCATTATCTCCTCACACTTGTGACGCCTCTTCTACATTGCCATTGTCTTGTACGAGAACTTCTCTGTTTTCGTAGTCGTAGAAACTGTGCAAATCGATTAGTATACTGACCACCGTATCTCCTTGGCAACTGAAAAACAAACAAGAGAATGACAACCAATATATGTTGATATTTGTTGATCACGGTACTCAAAGGTTGATTTTAAGGTGATTTGGAAAATGGCATGGCTGTAGATTGTTCTCGTAACGCCCAATTCAGGAATCGGGAGTACATTCTACATACAACATAAAACTAGAAGGTCAGTGACCTTGGATCCCCCGTGAACTTCAACAATTCGTGGATGTAGGATGGTCAGTTTTTACTATAATTAACTTTGGAAATAACGAA